>JAOUQT010336766.1:0-13090 GCA_025769995.1 Xyliphius kryptos | reverse complement strand
CAGCGATGGATTGGCGCCCTGTCCTGGGTGTATCTGCCCAGCACCCGAGACGTTCTCCCCTGGATGGGCATGGGGAAACCCCCCCTGTGACCCTCATGAAGGAATAAGCGGGAGATAATGAATTAATTAATTATTTTAAATATTGAATTTTCTAGATTTTATTTTTGATATTTCATTGCTCACTGTTAAAATGAAGCTACCATGAAAATTATAAACTGTTTATGACTTGTCAGAGTACAAACTTGCAAAATCAGTGGTAGATCAAATAGTTTTTTTCTCCACTGTTATTGAGCTGGTACTAACGAGGTCCAGCGGTGATATGTAATAAGCTTTTTTCTGATTGGTTGAATGCATCCCGCATCTAATAAAACCAGTCTTTTTGTTCATGAGCATTTAAGATGAATTAAATAAGTGTATTGTCTGTGTAAAAAAAATGAGACTGGATTCTCCCTTGAACATTTATATACAGGGCTGTTTGGTAATGTTGTTCTGCCGGGATGAACAGAAAAAGCTAATAAAGGATTCATATTTGCAGGTGTTGGCTCTACAGGGAGAATATGCAGAAGCAGTTAAAGTCTTGAAACGGGCTCTGAAGTTGGAGCCGAGTAACAAGGTAATGCGAACAATGGTACATTAACGATGATTGTGAAGTAAAGCTTCTCACCTGCACTTTGTGGAAATGAAGACATGCTACTAGTGAAGGAAACATGACTGTGTTAGGTTTCTAAAAATACCCTGATCCCTCCATGTACTTGCCATATCCAAAGCCTCTGTGCCCTTCTCTGATTACATAAGCTGTGGGAGGAACTTCCTGGTCTGCCATCTGTACAGCTCCATAATCAAAATCTGACATCAGCACATACACCTGACACCTGCTGTCTCCACCTACACCTGTTTGTTCTCCTACAGACTAGGAAGGAAATGATTACAGATTTTGATGGTACAATTATTTTCTGAGAAATTATCACAATTATAAGATTAAGATTGCAATAACAGAAAAAGGACCTTTTTTCCCAGTAATGAGTTAGTAAACAGTCGCTCGTATAGTAAGCCACATTTTTATTCACGATTAATTGCAAGCAATTAATCAACTCATCCTTACTACCGACTCGTCAGATAAAGGTAAGCAGCCCTCTGGTCAATAACATTAATGGAGCTCTGTTAGTGGAGCTATAGTCATGTGTTTGTAGCACTGACGCTATAAAGATGCCATAGCATTTACACCAGATTGGAACCTTGTGTCATTGTGAGCAGGCAGGTTCAGTAGGTAACTTAATTATTTAACAAAAATAATGTTTTAGATCAGATTCTGTATTAAACTAAGTTCTATACTGATGAACTCTGATCAGGATCAAAAACAGTGTGTGTGTGGGCTCGCATTCAGCAGGCTGGGCGCATGTGGGGTGAAGGGTGTGTGCCAGTCAATGTGTGAGGGTGCAGGTCAGTATGTGTGGCGTAAGAGCATTAGGGCACATTCCGGGTGTGATGCGTGATCGGGTGTGACGTTTGGTTTTATGTCTTGGGTGAGCCAAGTACTGGTGCGAGATAAGAGTGTGAGGCATGGTTGGGTGTGAGGGCACAGGTCAGGGTGTGATGTGTTCAGGTGCGGACAGGGGTGTGACACTTGCAGGTGCAGATTCGAGGTGTGAATGTAAAGATGCAGGTGGAAACGTGGCTGGGGTGTGATCAGTGAGTGACCAGAGGTTTAATTAAAAGTGTTGTGATTTAATCATCTTCATACTGTGAGCTAAAAACAATGTGTGCATTAGTTCCAGCAATTGCCTCTCACACTCCACATTCTAACTGTCCCATACAGACCATCCATGCAGAGCTGTCTAAGTTGGTAAAGAAACACACTGAACAGAAAGGAGTGGAACAAGCAATGTATAAGAAGATGTTTGGAAACCCATCTGAACTCAGGACACTGCAGAAGTCACATGCCAAATCTTCATGGGTGCGTACTGAGCCCGTCTACATGTGTTCTGTGATGTCAGTGTGGAAGCAGCAGGTTTCCTGTTTAATGCGAGTTTGTTGAGTGTAAATGCTAACACGTGTTCTTGGTCTTTTGGTTCTCATCACAGACAATCAGCTGGAAATGGTTGTTTGGTGCAACTGCAGTTGCCCTTGGAGGTGTGGCCCTCTCGGTTGTCATCGCTGCCAGAAACTGAATCTGTGTGGGCCGGTGCTGAAACTCTGGAATGTTCCGAGCATCTACAGATAAAGATTTATTTTGCCATCATTCTCAAACGTTTTTGATATGTGTTTTAACTTAACTAAATGAATTAAGAGATCTATAGGAACAGGGAATGTGGAATTAATTACAAAGTTCAGTGCTACTCTGGGTAAAAATTAAAAATCTGCCTCTAAAACATACATCTTGAACACAAGTAATATAAATCTGTTTTAATCAGCATGCTCCTTTATATGGAACCCCGCCATGTGGTGTGTGAGTACACTTGCACAGTCACCTCGTTTAAAGCCAGAGGTTACATAAGGTTACATAAAAGTGGCCTCATGTTTAACCTTAAACCTGCGTTTAAAAACGCTGCGTGAATAAACATTAATATACAGTGAGAAATTAGAAGTAAAAGTAATAAAACAAGATATTAGTTTTTCGTTACATTTTTGCTGTATATATAATTGTTGTTCCTGGAACTGTGTGATCCAAGATGATGTGGTTCACAAGGTTCCTGGAGGAAACAAAAGATCAAAAGATAAAATCAGGAGTAATTAGTTATTGTATGTACAAGAAAATAAATGGACCAAATATAAAGGTATTTAACAGGAATTTAGAAGATAAAGGACAGATAAACGATGCATGAACCTTGCCCTGGTGGAGGCAAGGATTTACTTTAAATTGTAATCTTTTGGCTGTAAAGCTACAAAGGATTATACAATAGTTAACCATCTCCTCATTGGAATGTTCTCTCTAGGAGCCCCTGTTTAAGAAGAACTGAGACAGACAGCTTAGTGTTTTAATCAAATGTGAATCTCTATTGGTGGAGTGTGTTTGTGAATGCAGTTGAGTGCAGTTGTGAGGAGGAAATGATGCATCATCACCATCATCTCACTCCTTTAACATTTACTCATCAGCCCCACTACAAGATCCAGATTCAAAGATGGAGTCATTTACATGAATCATGTGCTGGTTGCTTCCCGATCTTGAACTGGAGCTTTATTTTGGTTCACTGTTGGAAGTTAACTGGTGTGTAGAACTTGGACTTGTGATGGCGTCTCACCTGAAACCAGATTCAGCCTGGTTTTAATCTTTATTATTATGGTGTAGTACTGCCACTAATGGCCTAGAACCAAACATGCTTTAGCGCACACTACACTACCCTGTAATATTCCACATATTGCGTGAGTGACTAAATTTGCTCTACATTGCACTGATACTAGAACATTCAAATAATTTTTTGAGGAAGATCCTTTCAGACAATGAGTTACTTGGGACATGTGAAGGGTAACTTATTGATCTCTTGTCAAATTTAAGATAACAAATGAAGTTAAAGAAAAATTGTCTATCTGTCTAAAGCTTAAAGCACCGTTTTTTTTATGTCTTGCTGTCTGTCCCACGTTACTAATAAACACTGCTGCTAGATTTTAGTCTCTTGTGTTATGTCTGTGCATGTGTGCAATCTTCTTCGACACACGCTTCCTATTATGTATCTCTGACCAAACACTAGCCGTTTGATTCAAAGACCACATGTTTTCTTTTACCTTATGATGTGTTCATCTGTATTCTCTGTATGTGAACGGTGTCTTTTCCAAAAATAAACTTTCACACATGAGAGGCTGAGCATCTATCTGTGTATGTGTGTGTTTGCTTGTGCGCACACGATTAATGTCCAGAATCACGTGAATCGGCTTGCTGCTTGGTTCCTATGGGGCATTCCTGTGCTTTAAACCCATTTCAGTGACCTAACTGTGACAACACCTGCTTTCCCAGCTCACTTACGCGAACGGCCACTTGTCAACTTGCCGACAGTTACTAAACTTGGTGACTTTTCAAACCAATACATCTAGTGACTTTTTCTGGTGTTCTTAAAGATTTTGAGACCCACTTGTTTTTCAGCTTCTTTCCATGAGCCCTGTTCTGCAACACCCTCAGTGCTCAGAGACCCACATCTGAACTGCGCATGCCCAAAACTGCCACTGACATCCCGCCATGACTAAGTGGGATATAAATCGAAATGCATTTACACAGTACTCACCTCGTCCACAGTGTGTGCCTCTATGTAAAAACCTAGAAATTTTTATAACTAAAACTGATATACAGTATGTAATTTATGTAAAAATAAGGTAATGATGTCTAGACCAGGAGTGGGCAAACTATGGCCCAGGAGCCAGATGTGGTTTCTTAGGCATTTTATTGTGACACCCGAACTTGTACAAGGTAAATTATCAAGATATTTTATTAGACCTTATGTGCGTTCCTTTTTGCTGCTATACCTGCGTTTCCCCAATAGATGGCACACTTCAGTGGTGAGGCGTTTTATACTCTTTCTTCCCTTTGCCTTTTGAGCCCGTTTGTAAAAATGAGTGGACCAGTTTAAAATCGGGACTTTTTTTGCGGAGGTCATGTGATCCTGGCCCAGCTGCTCTGTTATATTTTAGATTCCATTGTGGCCTGTGAGTCAAAAATTTTGTCCATCCCTGGTCTAGACCAAGCATTAAAGTCGTTCATTTATTTTAAGAAGTTATGGGGAAAAGTCAACAGAAGTTAAACTTATTTGCTTATTTGTAGTTCTCACATATTTAGAGTGTTTGTACTCACTTTTTTGCCCTCCAATGTTTAGTCATTAAAAACGAAAATTGAATAGTATGCCATTAATATAGTGATGGCATTCAGCGACTTCTTGGACAGCCAATAGCTACTTTCCTTACTGAAACGTTGGCAACTAGTAACGTTGCTTATACCTGACCAAACACTGTATTACTGGTATGCAGACATAACCATCCATCCATTATCTTCCACTTAATCCTCTTTGGCGGGTTCCCCATGCCCATCCAGTGGATAACATTTCGGGCAGTGGGCAGGGACAGCCAGGACACGGTGCCAACCTATTGCTGGGTACGCTCATTTACATGTTTTTGGAATGTGGGAGGAATCTGGAGACCCCACGCGGACACAGGGAGAAAATGGAAACCCAGAATTCCCAGCTTAGAGGAGAACGTGCTAACCATTAAGCCACCGTGTCGACATTACCGTTTGATTCAAAGATAAAATGTTATTTTTTACCTTATCATTTACCTTATTATCTGTATTTTCTACCTTTAACAATTCAACAGTGTGTGTGTGTGTGTGTGTGTGTGTGTGTGTGCGTGTGTGTGTGTGTGTGTGTGTATATGTGTGTGTGTATATGTGTGTATATGTGTGTGTAAAGTCCAGAATCGGGTGAATCAACTTGATGCTCGGTTCCAGTGGGGCATTCCCTTGCTCCAAACCCGTCAGTGACTGACGTAGCTGTGACGTCAGACCACCTGCATTCCCCGCGTACTTACGTTAACGGCTCCGGCGGAGACCTTTGTCCGAACGCAGATGACGGGCGTGCGTGCTCCTGCCCCATGTCCGTGCGCGCTCCTGCCCCGCGTCCGTGCGCGCGGAATACACATAGGCCCGTGCACGCGTTGTAACGACGAGGTGCGCGAGCGCGGCACTGTTGCCAACTTAGCGACTTTGTCACTATATTTAGCGACATTTCAGACTCTCTAACGACTTATTTTTCTAAACAGCTACTAGCGACATATTTACAGACTTTTTCTGGTGGTATTGGAGACTTTTGCAGAGTAGCAGTTCTACCCCACATCATTTTTTGAAGAAATATTTAACAGCATTTTTTCATTTAAATTACGTAAAAATAATGTATGTAATTTACGTAAAAATTATTTATGTAATGTGGGTGTAGACAAAACATTAAATTTCCGTATTTATTTTGAGAAGTGACGGCCTATTTCAAAGGTAAACTTTCAAAGAATTTCATTTTCTTAGAGTTTATTTGTAGTTCTAACATATTTAGCACTTTTTTTCTCTCCCACAATGTCATTCCTTTATTCTATAGCTTCAAATAGACAAATTGACTATTATGCAAATTAGGTAATGACGTCATTTTGCGACTTCCAGCGACTTTTAGGACAGCCAATAGTTACTTTCCTTACTGGGGAGTTGGCAACAGTGGAGCGTTGTGTGGTAACGGTAGCAAAAATGGCGGCGCTGAAGGAGGAGCAGTGCTACGGACTGTCCTGCGGAAGAGTGAGCAATGGCAGCAACGTATCCGTCTTTCACGTCAAACTTACTGACAGCGCGCTCAGGGCCCTGGAAGATTACCAGAGTAGCAAGGTAAGGTGCGACGGGGCGGCCGCGGGTCCGAGGCGAGCGCCTGTGGTGCGGGTTAGTTAGCGAAGGAAGTGGTGTTTGTACCGCGGCTGTTCTCCAGAGAGAGCCGCTTCTCCTGTAGCGCTGCCCGCCGCGCACCACCACACACTCCGACAACCCGCTGCCCCGAGTCCGTCGGCTGCCCGCCGGAGCTTCGGACGCGGCGATTGAAAAGCGTCGCTTTAACTCGATAGCTAAGAGGCTAATTGGCTAAATACGGATGTCTGCTGCTTCTTCAACTAACTTGCACACAAAACGTGCTGTTTTACACCCTTCAACTAGAACTGATTGGGGAGTGGGTATAACTTTTACGCCTGGGAAACATGAACAACCTGTTCAGAACTGATCAGTCACGAAGAGTTTTTTTTCTGATCCACACTAACAGACTGACTGGTGACTCAGTGGTTCTGCCAGGCTGAGCGTCAGTGGAGTGATGTCAAACTTAAAGCAGCGTAGAAAGTCTCCACATGACGTCATTAGTTTGATAAGTTACTTGTTTGATGAATGTATTCCACATCCAACATTCCACCAGGACATGTGGAACCATCAGCACCGGTTAATGAGGAACCCAGGAGCAGTTTGATATGAATAGTTGTTCATTGGCAGCATCAGTGACCTGGTTCTCAGAGAAGTTGCTTCCAGGTTTGTCAGCAGTTGGGATCATAAGGACCAAGCGCTTGAGCCATTGAGAACCTCCAGTTACTGATCATGTGAATAAGACCTATATTATCAAATTAATTATATAAATAGGAGTTGACATGTCAAACAGACTGTTAAAAGGAATATCAGTTAATTTAGCATTCAACCTGAGACCTGGTGCGCTCACAGGTCACGTTATTGGATACATCTCTCTCTGTTTGTGTCCTCACTGTCCATTGTATCAGTTCTACTGACCATACAGACACACTTTGTTGTGACATTTACATTCAGTCAAGTCAGTAGTTAAGGATGAACCAGCTAAATTGCTATATTATTGATCTTGATTATTAGTCGATCTGGTTTCAATGCCTATTTTTTTTCCCTTTATTTTTATTTTATCAAGTGTTTGCACATGAGATTGAGTTGTTTAGACGCTGAGTTGTTAAAGATGCCGAATATCTCAGTGTTACAGATCAAAAGTTACGAGATCATTCCACCGTTAATCAGAGGTGAATGGTATGCCGTTGGAATCGGCAACACTGTTGCTGAAGGGTCTGGTGAGATTCATTACCAGAGAAAAGTAATTGAGTCAGGGTGGTACTTTAAAAAAAGTGAAGTTAAGAAGAAGCAGATCCAAAGATTAAATCATGAATTAAGTCTGGAATTAAGTATGGGCAGCCACTGGAAGCCTGTGTTAAAACCCTGTAGCCACTCACTGTACACTCTATTAGATACATCCATCCTATTGCTTCGTCTTGTAGATGTAGAATCAGAGACAGTAGGTCAAGCTAATCATGGGCCTGGCTGGCAACAGGCAGCAATCTGTCTGGTGGATGTTTTGTTTCCTTTATGGGGCGCCACAGCAGAGAAGATTCATATATTCGATTTGACAATTTTACACAAAACCAAATCAGAGACTGTAATTAAATTTCTAAAAAAAAAAACCACAAAACTGATTACTCACATTTAAAATAAACTACCTCAAAACGAAAATTATAAAGAAACTATAACAAATACTCCTGTCAAATAATTTATGTAAACTTTTTTTAATGAAAAATACCTATCCTGCCATTAAAAGGACTTGTGTATAACCATAAGTGTGACACGGTGGCTTGGTGATTGGCACATTCGCCTTTCAGCGCTGGGGATTCCCGGTTCGAATCCCTATCTGGGTGGAGTTTGCATGTTCTCCCCATGTCAGCGTGGGTTTCCTCCTGCTTCTCCGGTTTCCTCCCACATTCCAAACACATGAAGGTAAATGGAATGCTCTAAATTGCCCTGTATAGTGTGTGTGTGAATGTGTGAGTGTTTACCCAGCGATGGATTGGCGCCCTGTCCTGGGTGTATCTGCCCAATGCCCGAGACGTTCTCCCCTGGATGGGCATGGGGAACCCACTTGATCATGTTTGTATTTTGTGCAATGTAAAAAATTAACCAGGAGCTAGTGTAAGTTTAATAAGACAGATTAATTTGATTAAATTGTCTGATTTTGTTCTCTTGTTAATCGCTTTGGATAAAAGAATCTGTTAACACTAAATGTAGTCAAAACTGTTATTGTATCATGTATTCAGTTCTATGCACTGTGCATCAGTTCTACTTTATCTACTGATTTATTTGAACATTTACATTTGGCCTTTAAGCAGACACTTTTATCAAAAGCGACTTACATGGATCCCACTAAATAGTAGGAGTCAGAACACAGAGTTATGTACAGAATCCTTCCATGGAACAATGAGGTTTGAGGGCCTTACTCAAGGACCCACCCTTAGATTGCTAGCCCAACACCTCAACCACTGAGCTACCTACATTTGTTTAAAGGTACATTTAAATAATGTAACCCTGAGGAACCAACACACACTAGTACTCAACCACACTCATGCACCCACTTGGTTGAACACACACACACCCACAATAGTGATAACCTTAATAATTCTCATAGCTGTAACACTATTGGTTTTGAATAGTTGTCAGGATGTGATTTACTGGTGAGGAGCAGATGACACTAATGAAATCTCCAGTATTATATTTTGCAGCTGTATCATGGTGTTCTCTTAAGCACTGCATGGACATTTAACCTTCTCCATGGTAGTATATGATTAAGATGATCTCTATGGGGGTGTGGGGGGTGTTGATGGGATTTAAATTTTCAGTTGCTTTAGAGTGTAGACAATTAAAACAGTGAAATGATGAATGGAGCCACTCTCAAGATAGAGAGCGTACTGTACAGCTGGAACACAGCCTGGTTAGGGATGTACATAGGTGTCATAGTTTCTGGAACAGAAGCAGTTTTAATGTGACTAAAAGGGCTAATGTGTAAAACACTGATCAGGTGAATAATTTATCTTACCGCTTATTAATCCTCTCATTACTCAGCAATTATTTGATAATTAACCTGTTTAATGGTACACTGAGCTTTCTATAGATACAAATTTGAGTGTGAAAGTGTTTCCTTTTCAGTTGCTTCTCTTACCTTCTGTCATTAATCAGTACACAGACTGTTTGACAATCAACACAAATTTGTATCTAAGTTTTGGTTGCTTGTGTAGGCGGGCATGCGTGTGTTTTCACGCATGGCTGGGCTTTTGTGTGATTACACTGTCAGCATCTGCAACACACTGTGATATCCCATGAAAAAAAGTGTTTGCGCTGTTTACGGTGTAAATAAAACCTTGTGATTCTGTCCAACGTTAAATAACTTTGACTCTTACTGACTAGTACTAGTAACTTTAACAATGGGGTTTGTAATACAGATGAGATACAAGGATTTTTTTGTTTGCCTGTTGAGCACTCCTTACTACATTAGAACTGTTCAGTAGGTGTTTTTGTCTACTGCTCTTTATTTTTTTTAGTCATTGATTTCATGGACCATAAACACTCAGTCATGTTTGGGTGGCAGAGTGAGCGCTCTCTTCTCACAGTGACCAAAGGAATTGGGTTCTATTTCTGGGATGAGCGAACTATGTTTTTTTCTTTATATAGTCAGCATGTGGTTTCCTCCCACATTCCACAGACAAACTGGTTGGTGAACTGGAGATAGTAAATTGGTTCATGTAACTGTTTCTACAGGGAAAATGGCCCAAATTCTGTCTAGTCTTAGTCACCAACTTATCAACTCTGTATCCAGCAAAACAACCCGGAACCACCAGGGTCCTTCTCCATGGTTTACAGAGAAACCATCCTTTCACCTACTGCAAATAGTACTAGACTCCTGTGTCATGTACCAGATGTTTAATGAGAATTTTCTTCCTTGGTCTTATTTCAAATTTAAGGATCAGAACTGTTGTGTTAAAACACTTTGTAAATAAAGTTTGATGATTGTGAAAATCTGTTTAAAGTTTGCTCATTTTTTTATAGCTTGGTTATGTGTGAGTGGATTAATCAGATCTCTAATGTAGATAAATCTGTGTCCTCTGTGTGTAGTAAGTGATGGCATCATTAATGTTCAGTCATTCAGCTGCTGTGCTATGAGTAGTTTTTTTTTTCCAAAACCTGGTCACTACTTTCCCATCCTTTCGGAGGAATCAGGAGAGTTTAAAATGAATCCTACAGTTTGAACACACAAACCAACATGTGTTTCACATCAGTAGAAGGTCTCATGTAATGGATTCATTTTGGTATTCCTTCTCTTTGCTGTTGCGGTAACTTGAGGTTATGCGAGAGTATTTTTAGTCTGTTCTCTGCTTCAGTCAGGTTAATGTGAGTTCAGTTTTAAAGCATGGTTCATTAATAAGGTTCTCGTAAGCTGGGTGATTGTATGAAGGTTTCACATCGGCACTGTTTAGTCCTGTTAAATAGAACTCTGACACTGTGCTTCTGGTTTGGACAGGGACACTTGCAGGTGGAACCAAACCACCACACCATGATGTTGTCCAAGCTCAAACCGACCAATTATTAGATGTAGGCTATTTTGTAAATTTAGCCTTTTATTGTCTCACAAGGGGAAATTAGCATTATAGGAGCATCAACAATAGTGGAAAATAAATAAATATATTTACAGGCTTAAAAATAAAAAGAGGGTATAAACATAAATCAAATATTAAATAAGGTAAAAAAAAAATCCATTTCTAAGGCATATTCTTGGTGATAATTGTTGTGATGTGGGTTCGACCACGGACATCACTCAGATCGTCACAAGTTATTCAGTTATACAGAAATGCACTGATAGCACTATCTGCCGATTACTAATGCAATAATAATGTACTGATGGGAGTACTTATTAACACAAATTACAGTTACACCTCAGTGACGTTCAAAGACATGTTACATGTACAACATTAAACACTAAATTACGTTCATCAGAACATACGCTAAGCTCCTTCAGTGAAGCTGAACTGGTATTAAGCGGTACTGGTATGAGAACCATATCAAAGCGATATCCCTTACTGGTCTCAGTAACAATCTTCATCCTGTATTTACTTTCTTGCTCCCGCCTCCTCAGACAGGTCTGACCAATAAGAGGAGAGGATGTTGTGGTTTGTTGTGATGTACTTTAGAGTGTATGGATTTTTCACTGTGTAAAAAGAACTTGAGTGAACAAACTGTGCAGACATACTTTGTAGGGGGCAGAGCCGGGGTTGTTTGCAGTTCCTGTGGTGTCCAGTGTATCGGCAGCCACGGATGGGACAGATGTGATCAGATCTGATCATGTGATCTATGACGTGAGGTTGGAATGGAATGCTGAGAGTTGGTGGATGAAAACTAGTTTAAGTCAACAAGTAAACTGTGGTTGACATCATAAACTTATCAGGGGACAGCATTGGTTTATTGATTGAACACTTACTGATCTGTGTTCAGTTTAACATGGGACCACTTCTACTGATGTTTTCTGGCCCTCTCGTTTCTGTAAATAGTTTTTAATAGGACAACACTGAAGTAACACTAATACAATGTCAAGTGTCTGTGTACAGTTTGTATAACGTTGTAAAGTAGGCAATCTACATCAGGGGTGTCCAAACTTTTTGCAAACGGAACCAAATTTAATAAAGTGAAGTTGCCGTAGGGCCCGTAGTTCTTTTTGGTGTTTTTTCACCACGAAAGTTAAATGAAAATACACTCTATAAAGCAATTTTACACAACAATGTATTTATTTTTCCAATGACAATATAACTAAATATTAGCCACTCAGGCATTAACTCTAGGGTTAGGGTTAGACACATCTTTAGACTCTGAAGAGTCAGGTAACATTAAACAAACTGTATAGAATACCTTTAATTTAAGGTATTTCAAGGTCAAGCAGCTCCTCTGTCACATTCATGTTGTCAACACCTCTTCAGTAGTTGTGGAGGTTCAGATGCATCAGCACGTTCATCACAGGCTAATGAAAAATAATCAAAAGCCTCTTCGCTGCCCCCTAGCTGCCTCTGAATTTCACGAAATGTCCTCAATTCTGCCAGATAGTTAGAGGGCTTTGAAAAATTTTGAAATGCTGCTCTTATCATGTGGTAAAAAGCGGAATTACATTTGAAAAGTTTTTAGTTTTATTTATTCTGACAAAGTTAGTGAGCCCAGGCCGTTTGGGGCCAGACTTTGGACATGCCTGGTGTACAACTTGTATAACAATGTAAAGTGTCAGTGTACAGCTTGTATAATGGTGTAAAGTGTGTGTCCTTGGAATATCTTAACACACACTGCCACAAATGTTTAAATCGCTAGCAACAAAAGTGAGGACACAATGTAAAAATTTACAAATTCTGCCCAAAGTGTTTATTTTGTGGCCACCGTTATTTCCAGCACTTCCTTAACTCATGTTGGACATGGAGTTCACTAGCGCTTTAGCCCAAATTAATTTTACACACAATCTCTCCAACTGACAGTCACCAAAACTGCCTGTTCCTGCAGCTTCATTTTGTATAACGTTGGGAAAATCTGACCTTTCCCAACAAAACAGGCTACTCTGCTGCTTGTCCGAACCCTCATCCTAATCCCAGTCTCTCAACTCCCACCGTAATCTACAGCTGGTTCAAAACTCTGCAGCCCTCTGCAAGACTCGTGTTCAACCGGCCCAACCAATCTAGTCCGTCCACTTCTCATCTCTCTCCATTGGCTTCCTGTAGCTGCTCGCATTCAGTACAAAGC
>JAOUQT010336760.1:0-13090 GCA_025769995.1 Xyliphius kryptos | reverse complement strand
TGTGAGTGAGTGTGTACCCAGCGATGGATTGGCGCCCTGTCCTGGATGTATCTGCCCAGCGCCTGAGATGTTCTCCCCTGGATGGGCATGGGGAACCCCACCACGACCCCCATAAAAGAATAAGCGGAAGATAATGAATAAATGAATGAATCAGACGGCTTAGTGGTTAGCACGTTCGCCTCTCACCGCTGGGGATTCCTGGTTCGAATCCCAATCTGGATGGAGTTTGCATGTCCTCCCCATGTCTGCATGGGTTTCCACTGGATTCAAGGTAAATTGAATGCTCTAAATTGCCCTGTATAGTGTGTGTTTGTGTGTGTTTGTGTGTGTGAGTCTGTACCCAGCGATGGATTGGCGCCCTGCCCTGGGTGTATCTTCCCAGCGTCCGAGATGTTCTCCCCTGGATGGCTATGGAAAACCCCACCACGATCCTCCTAAAGGAATAACCGGAATAATAATAATGGATGAAGGAATCAGTCTGACTTTGAAGAGAAGACTTTGAAGACCCTGACGGCCCACCACTGGTACACAGCGATCCTTCATGTAAACATCCATACCGCGGCGTATAAGAGCTGTGGGGGTGGGGAGGGTGGCTGGGATAACATTACCCATTTAGAAGAACCCAGACTGAACCTCGGTAGAATGAACATCGGGGGTAATTAGAGGATTCGGTGCTCATTACCACTGCCAGGGTTAATGAGGATCTCCATTTACAACTAATGTGGCCTCCCACGGCCTTGAAGTTAATGCAGAGAATAAACACAACGGTGACGGTGAACCCACAGTCTTACCTTTACTGCCGGCGCACAAACGGGCGAGCGAGAAAGCCAGAGAGAGCGAGGGAGGGAGAAAGAGACCAGATGTTTTCTAAGACATGTCAGCCTCATTTCGGTATGCTTTATGTGACTCTGTGAGGCAGACTTCCATCTGCCCGCAGCAAAGAATGCATGCAGATCCGCGCTGTCTCAGTGAATTAGGGAGTTGGGTTTGAGTTTATCGTCGACTGCGAGCTGAACAAGCCAATAAAGAGCGAGCGCTCTCAGGCCCCAGGTGAACAAACGCGCCATGGCGGAGCATAATCGTGAAGAGATTGCGTCTCAGTGTTTCAGACATGCCGCATTAAGCCGGCGGAATGACCGTTAAAGGGAAGCTGAAGGCTGACGGGATGTTGATGCGATGCTCGCAGGCCGTTTTCACCGTTTCATTCCGTTTGTGGGGGGGCGGTGAACGGAGCCAGGGTTCCTAATCCACATCAGAGCCGGGCCGGGTTTTGCGCTGGTTGATGCAAATCACAACGAATGCGATCGCTCCACCTGGCTGTGGAGGTGGCACGGTGGCTTAGTGGTTAGCACGTTTGCCTCTCAGCGCTGGGGGTTCCCGGTTCGAATCCCGATCTGGGTGTTTCCATGTCCTCCACGTGTCCATGTAGGTTTTCTCAGGGTTCTCCGGTTTCCTCCGACAGTCCTAAAACATGGATTTAAGGTACATGGAATGCTCTGAATTGCCCTCTAAAGTGTGCGTTCGTGTGGCTGTGTGGCTATCCAGTGATAGTTTGGCGTCCTGTCATGGGTGTATCGTTATTTAGTAGATAGTGGAATGCGTGGAGAACAAAAGACGATCAAAATGATCAAAATGTAGATGATGATCTCATGGAGGTCTGAATTTAGAATCCAACTTCAGTGGAAATTCCTCAAGACAAGTTCAAATGAGGCTCAGTAGTATGTGTGTCCTCCACGTGCCTGTATGTCCTCCCTACAACGCCTGGGCATGCTCCCAATGTCTTGCAAAGTCCTTTCGTTTCTACCTGTTGTCTGTTCCATTTGCACAACATCAAGTGAAACTGATTCACAATCAGTGTTGCTTCCTAACTAGACAGGTTGATTTTACAGAAGTGTGGTTGACTTTAAGTTACATTGCGTTGAGCTCATTTACTTGCTTGCACAGGGTTTAAACTTAAGCTCAGAGGGAATTAAGCCTTTTTTTTTATTACGGCTCCTAAGCTTTAAAACAATCTTCTATTTATTAGACAGGCTTCATTACTGTCCACTTTCAGATATAGCCGTAAAAACCCATTTTTATTCTCTGGCTTTTAACTCAACATGATTTTACTTTGGGGTTTATTTGTTTTATGTTATTTTTATTATCGCTTTATTGCTTGTGTTATATATTGTTACTGAGTGTAATGTCTCCAAAAGAATTTGGACTTTCAGGATCGTGTTTTTAAAAGAATTTAGACTTCCAGTATCGTGTGTCCAAAAGTATGTAGACACCCAGGATCGTGTGTCCAAATGTATGTAGACCCCCAGAATCCTGTGTCAAAAAACATGTAGACGCCCGGGATTGGGTGTCAAAGTACGTAGACACCCAGGATCCTTTGTCAAATTTTGTAGCTGCCCAGGGTATTGTCTCTGTTCGTTTGACTTTTACTGTTTTTTTTGTTGTAGTTGTATTACACATGAGACACTACTGTCACGTCAGCAAACCCTGGATGACATTGAGGACATCATGCCCTGCACAGCTGATCAACAGCAATCTCAACCCAGTGCTGAACATCGTCGCCAGAGATTCCTCAAATCAAGCAACATGGACGAAACCTTGTTTGATCAAGAAGATTATATGACAGAGTGAGAACATGCCAACATCTGATACATTAACTAGGTCACACATGTTCTGTTAAGAAAAAGATTTCAAATATGTTTAAAACTTTCTCTCAGCATATTCACTTCTATAGCTTTTTACCTTAAACCACCAAACCTAGTCCTGATCATGTGGCTTGATGACTTCAGACATCCGAGTTTAGGCAGTAAACCAGTAAAACTTCTTTTCTTATTGTGAACCAATTATAAAAAAAGTATTTTCCAGAGTCATGTGCCTAAAAGTAAATTGTGAGTTGAAGCCCCCATTGATTGGACTTCAGCATTGAGATCTGGGGGATTTGGAATAAAGATATAAAGTTCATACCCTCAAACTAGATCTTCCCAAACCATCCGGAAGCATAGTAGTTTTGTGTCACAGCAATCAGAGATAAAGTTTCTATTAAAGGGTGAACATGATCTGTAACAATGCTTTGGTAGGTGGTGTCAAAATAACATCCAAATGGATTGTTTCCCAGCAGAACTTTTCCCAAAGCATCACACTGCCTTCACCGACTGACCTTCCTCCAATAGCGCAACCTGGTACCATGTGTTTCTCGAATAAGTGACTCACATGAACCTGTCCATCCACCTGAAGTACAAGCAAACATGATGTCATCAGACCAGATCATCTTCTTCTATTGATCCATGGTCCAGTCTGATGCCCATTGTTAGTGATTTCAACACTGACAGGGGTCAGCATGGGGACACTGACTGATCTGCAGCTTCAGACACAACAAACTGTGATGCGCTGTGTATTTAACACTTTCTGTCAGAACCAACAATAACTTCCTCAGCAATCTGATGCATCTTAATTAAAAAACCTTTACCTTCCATAATCCAGAGCTGTATTTATATTTATATATATATTTTTCTGTTCCTTTAAAAGTGATCAACCTGTGGAAAAGGAGGAGGATCAGGAACTGGAAATCCCTTATTATGAAGACAGTGACAAAAATAACATTGCCAATGAGCAGACAAATGAAAATTCTTTTGAGTTGAAAATTGAGTTGCAAAAATCTTCGTCTGACCCTTTGGGAATTAAATCAAATACAGAGGACACTTCAGAAACTCGTTCACTCACACTGCAGACTAGAGCTTTGACAGAAAGTGAACTGCTGCTGATCAAGTAAGATACAAACTTATTTTTTTTATTCTCTCTCTAGCTCTCTCTCTCTTTCTCTCTCTCTCTCTACATATAGTATATTATATTCATTCGTAACATACAGATTTATATAATTCAAATGTTTATTTCCTTTAATTTTTAATGATTATAACTGAAATCCTAAAATCAGTATCTCTGAAAATTAGAAAATTTTAATATTACCAATACACAAATGGATATTTTAAAATGTTTGCCTGCTGAAAAAACAAACAAACATGAAAAATAGCATGCACGGCACTCAATATTTAATTGGGACTCTTTTGGCCTTGATTACTAGAGCAATGCAGTGTGGCATTGAGTCGATTAGTTCGTGACACTGCTCACGGGTTATGAGAGTCCAGGTTGCTTCTTTTAAATTGTTTGGCTGATTTATCGCATTTTAGAGGGTTCTGACATTACCCCCCTCCAAAAAAGGGGGTGCTAAGGAGAGCGCACCAATGCTGTGGTCTCTGGGGTATTGCCAGTAATATCAGTTTTTCCAATTTGGCACAACCTGCTGAAGTGTGTGGGTATGGGCTCATTTTGATTTGTTATTTGTTTAAACTCCAAAAAAGAAAACATACCCGGTGCACCCAGTGCCTCTGCAGATCTTGTGGTTGGAACATTCTGCCACGTCCAGGTGATGCCACAGTAGAAAAGGACAAAGTCCCAAGGTTTCCGGGTGAAAACACGCAACACAACTGAACATAAGAGGACGTGCAGGGTTTAAATACTCACATAAGGGTAATCACATGACAAGACACAGCTGAAACAAATAACAAATAAAACCCTTACCCACACACTACAGCAGGGAGTTCCGAACCAAAAAAAAAAAATTACAATACCCCCGGGACCAGTAGACAAAAGAAGAAATGCACAAACAGATGTATTGTTGTAGAACTAGAAGTCCACTTTTACGGTTAGTGGAACTGATAACATGCCCAGCAATAGGTTGGTGCCCTGTCCTAGGTGTAGCTGCCCAGTGCCCCAGATGTTCTTCCCTGGATGGGCCCCCATGACCCTTAGAGGATTAAGCAGACGATAATGAATGAATGAACTAATAATGAACAAGTGGAGTAAAAAGGAGGTGTGTCCAAACTTTTGACTGGTACTGTATAAACACACACATAATATACATATAGTTTTTCATTCTGTAGAAATGATGATGAACCTGCTGTGAGGGAAGAAATCCAGCATGAAGACGAGCAGATGGATAAAAAGTCTACAAAAAAATTTGAGTTGCTGAAATCACTATCTGACTCTCTGGGTGTGGAGTCGAATACAGAGGACATTTCACCTTGTCCACTCACTCAGGAGACTAGAGCCTTGACGGCAAGCGAACTGCTGCTAAACAAGTGAGATACATTTTTTACACGCTTTAAACTACACATATCCAATCCTGCATGTATGTAGCACAAAAACAAGGTTCTAGGGTTGATTCCCGGTCGTGATGGACCATCTTGACCGTCATTCTGTAGTTATTAAAGCCATAGAATGTATGTTCAGTAAATGTGAATACTCGTGTTTAGAACCTAAAATACAAGGCTGTTTACAAGCCAGCATGCTAATGTTTTAGCCTGCAAGCTAACGCTGCTGAATTTCAGTGTAAATTGACATCACCAAAGCTACACCAAAGTTGGGTGGTGCTATGGAAGTTGTGTCTAGTATTTCCATTTTTTAGAAATGAAAATAAGGGACGCCGAACCACGGTTCCTTTGTCCATGACCACCATGAGGCCTTCAGTGGTGGTAATACTTTATTTGGTGATTTTAGTGTGGGCTGATCAAGAAAGCAAGCCTTTGTAACAGAGATGAAAGAAATGAGGACCAGAGACAGGATTTACCACCCATGACTGGCTTGATATAGTTTAAAGTGTGAAAATCTTCTGTACCTTAAGAGCTCATACATGACCATCTATCATCTCCATCTTTAAAAGTATGTTCCAGATCCCTGAGATTGAGGAGTCAGATAAATTCTACCATTCCTTACCTCGGCTTCTGCAGCTGGTCTTTGCTCTTTATAACACCATGGTGTCCCAATCAGAAATGCTCTGCTACTTCGTCATCATCCTGAACCACATGGTGTCCGCTTCTCTCCTTACACTGTTTCTTCCAATTCTCATCTTCCTCTGGGCCATGCTTTCAGTTCCACGGCCCACAAAGCGATTCTGGATGACGGCCATTATTTACACAGAGGTCAGTACAGATATTTTGGATAATTTTCTGTGCAGTTATATATAATTAATTCTTGTTCAGGTTTTTGGTCAGTGGAAGGCAGCATCAAATATTCCATTCTTTTTATCTTATAATTAATTATTATACTTTCTTATCTCTTTTAAATGCTAGAATGTCCTGTTAAGGAGAACAGAGGTCTCTTTTTATATAGAAGCCCCCTTGGAAGTTTTGTCACCTCCCACAATAATAAATATGTTTATTATAAATAATAAGATAATCCTGTTTACAGAATCTTAATTAAAAAATCCCTCAGAAACAATGGCTGCCACAACTACTATAATCCCTCATTAACAATGATTGCAAAACATCTATAAGATCCCATTAGCAGATGTCACAACAACTATAATTCCTCATAAACACTGGTTGCCACAATATATAATTTCTCATAAACAACAGTTGCCACAACTATAATTGTTCATCTGTAATCCTGTGTGCTCTGCCTTATTACTTTACTTGGTTTGTGTGTGTTTTTCATTGCAGACAACAGTAGTGGTGAAGTATTTCTTCCAGTTTGGATTCTTTCCGTGGACGACCTCAGCTTACCGGGGCATCAATGCTGACAGGCCCTTTGCTCTGCCCAACATAGTTGGAGTGGAAAAGAAAGATGGCTATGTCCTTTTTGACCTCATTCAGCTGCTCGCCCTTTTCTTTCATCGCTCCATTCTAAAGGTCTCGTTAAAAACAGCCAAATGTTCCCATTTTAATTAAAATAAGAAAAAATCTTTAATTTGTCAATTAGTCAAATTTCACTACTAATAACTGTAATCACTATAATCTCTTACAAACAACATGGGCCAGGGGGATAGAGGATTAAAGGGCAGTTAGGGGGAGGGGGTGATGGAGCAAGGCAAGACCAGTAGATCTTAGAAGATGGATTACATCATCTTCATCTTTCCACTTCCATATACAGTATGTGACTTCAACTCTGTTGAGTTTCCTCACCCCCCACCACCCACGTGCCATCTATTGTACTACACCCTTGTCACACAATGGTTGCCACAACCACTTAAAAACCTTATAAACAATGGTTTCCAAACTTTTTGTAAACACATAAATAATGATTGTACTACTAACTACTATAAATCCTTATTAAAAAAAAAACATTTGCACAACTAATATCTTCATTAACAATGGTGGCTACACCTTTTATAAACACTTGATTGTTAAAATTGCTTTAACTCTTTAAAAAGTTTTTGTTACCACAAGTACTAAACACTCAAACAATGGTTGCCACAACTGCTTTAATCCCTCATTGCCACAACTACAAACACCGAATTGACAAGCAACACATCCAATATAACACGGGCATTACATGTGGATAAAATTGTTGGTAACTCTTTGTAAATGTAAGAAAAACTCACAATTGTCATAGAAATCACTTGAATCTGCCAAAAGTAATAATTAATAAAAATGCTATAAAAGGCGGCACGGTGGCTAAGTGGTTAGCACATTTGCCTCTCAGCACTGGGGATTCCTGGTTCGAATCCCAGTCTGGGTGGAGTTTGCATGTTCTCCCCGTGTTTCTGTGGGTTTCCTCCGGGTTCTCCGGTTTCCTCCCACATTCCAAAAACATGAAGGTAAAATTTTATGCTCTAAATTGCCCTGTATAGTGTGTGTATGTGTGTGTGACTGTGTGTGAGTGTGTACCCAGCGATGGATTGGCTGAATGGGCATGGGGAGAAAGGATGGGAATAAAGGAATAAGCGGAAGAAAATAAATGAATGAATGCTATAAAAATAAACAAATGAAAGTCAGACTTTGCTTTTTAACTATGCTTTAACAGACTTATTTTAAAAAATAAACCCATGAAACAGGCCTGGAAAAATGTGTGGAACCCCTGAAAATAATGTGACCAAAGGGTCGTATTCAAACAAGGTTTGTCCACTGATTAGCATCACAGGTGTCTACAACCTTGTAATCAGTCAGTGGGCCTATATATAGGTCTACAGGTTGTCACTGAAAGAGTTGTCTCAGGAGATTAGAAAGAAGACAATCTCAAAGCAGCTTGATATTACTGTGAATACATTTGCATTTATTATTCAGAAATGTAAGATCCATGGGACTGTAGCCAACCTCCATGGATTTGGCTGCAGAAGGAAAACGACAAATCAAAAAGACTGATAATACGAATATTAAAAAAGGGCCCAGAAAAGCTTTTAAAGAGATTAGGGGGGAACTTAACTTCAAGTTCGAGGAATAACAATAAAGTGTCAGCTCGCACCATCCGTGATGGTTTAAGCCAAAATTTACTTCATGGAAGACGTTCATTGTTCGTTAAAAAACAAAACATAAAAAAGACAGACTGGAATTTGCCAAACTACATGTTGAGAAGCCACTAAGCTTCTGGGAGAATGGCCTATGGACAGTTGAGACAAAAGTGGAACTTTTTGCCAAAGCACATTAGCATGTTTACAGATGAAAAAATTAAGCCTATCAAGGAAAGAACAATGTCCTGTCCACACTATTCTGAGGTGGCCTTCTATGAACCCTAATCCAAATCCTATTGAGCATCTTTGGAAGGAACCGTCTGTAAAAGGCACCCTTCAAACCTGAGACAACTGGAACAGTTTTCTCATGAGGACCGGGCAAAAATAACTGCCAAGAGGTGCAGAAGTCTCATTGACGGTAACTGTTTGATTTCAGTTATTGCATCAAAAAGTTCATTCATTCATTCATTGATGGAGGGGGGGAAGGGGGTTCCCCATGGCCATCCAGTGGAGAACATCTCGGGCGCTGGGCAGATACACTTAGGACAGGGCGCCAATCCATCGCTGGGTGCATCAAAAAGTTGTGTAATAAAATTTTAAGTTAAGTTAAGAGTACCATCATCTTTGTCCAGGCCAGTTTAATGAGTTTATTTTTAAAAATAATTCTGTTGAGGCATGATTGAAAAGCAACGACTGAATTTGTTCATTTTCATAGCATTTTTATTTATTATTACTTTTGTCCGATTCAAATTATTTATGTAACCGTAATATGTTTTTCTTTCAGTAACCGAGGTTTACCAACAATTTTGTCCACATGTATATACTTACACATGCCAAAGCCCTTACAGACCTTACTGACTTACTCATCAGTAATAGTGAGTATCTACAAGACTAAAATTTGTGATCGTGATTCCCTCTTATGTCCTTGGATAAACTAAGTACTGAACTTCTTACTGTCTTACACAACGTTTTATGGTTCGTTCGATATCGCCATCAAACACAAGAGACCTTCATTGTCACATTTATAGTCTTCCCGAGTACCTACAAGGCTAAAATTTGGCATTGTGTTTCCCTCTCTTTTCCTTGAATACATTAATTGCTTCTCACTTTTCTAAATTCCATGGTTCATTGGATATTGTAATCGAATGCAAGAGCCCTCCGCTGTCACATTGGAATTTTCCTGAGTACCTACAAGGCTAAAACTTGTGATAACACAAGGCTTTGTGATTATCCACCATGGAAGTGGGTTATTGTTTTCCTACATTTAATTGTTCATTTGCTATTGCCATCGAACGCGAGACCTTAGATGGATTGGGGTCTTTACAAGTACCCACACATCTAAAAATTAGATCCGTTATTCTTTACTGTGTTCTTGGAAAACATATATAAATTCAGGTAAGAGAGCAACCGTGTAGACACCATAGTCCCAACTCACACTCTATTAATTTCATATGTTTATTTCAATTTTTTATTAAAATTGCCCAAACTGCACTCTATAATAATATGCTCAATTTATTTATATAAACTCTAAAGCCATCACTCATTCAAAAACAACTTGATTTTCAACGTTCAACTTGTTATCAAGTTCTCTACCAAAGCACAGGTATTCTGCTGGTTATATAAAGCATGGTTGCCAAAATGACTATAATCACTTATATGCAGTGTTTGCCACAACTATTATAAACACTCAAACAATTACAACTACTAGAATTCCTCCTACACACAATTTCCCACACTTACTTCAATCCCTCAATAACAACAACTACAAAAGAACTCTATGATCTTTGGTGCCACACCCATTATAAACCCTAAATCTAAAGTTGCCACAACTACTATAATCCCTCATCAACAATAATTGCCACAACTCGTACAAAGACCCAAATGACAATCGTCTCAACCTAGATAAGGCATGAAAGAGCGTGCATTATTGTGAATAAATCATGTGAAAAAGTTAGTTACACTCTGTCCTGTGGGATTGGTTGCAAATTTGGAAATGTTAAAAAACTGTGTTCAAACTTGAGACATTAAAAAATTAATAACTAATGTGTTTTTGTGTATGATTTACTTACACAAAAACACAAAACCGGAGGAAAGCACACAGAAAACACAGGAAAAGTCAAAAACGAACATTCCCAGTGATAGAATGCTAACTTCTGTCGGATTAATGTGTCCATTGCATGCTCTGAAAAATTGCAGTTTTAAATTGAAATGTGTTATGACTTACAGTGCCATGGCCTCTGGGACAACAAGGAGGTAGAGATGCCTGATTTTTTTAAGAAGCTTAAACGGAAGGCTGAGAAAAACAAGCAAAGCTCAGGGACGAGAGAAAAAGAAGAACATAAACGGCGCCTACTTTTTCTTCCTCTTCAGACATCTGCACTCTCTTGTAGGCAGAAAAATAGGAAAAGCTCCGACACCCATGGTAAGGGAGGGGGGTGGCTATTTATTTTGAATGTGTTGGTAATTATTGTTTTATATAAAACAAAATAATAATTCAGGGTAGCATGGTGGCTTAGTGGTTACCACATTTGACTCTCAGCACTGGGGGTTGCCGGTTTGAATCCCGAACTGGGTGGAGTTTTCATGTTCTCTCCGTGTCCGCGTGGGTTTCCTCCGGGTTCTCAGGTTTCCTCCCACAGTCCAAAAACATGGATTCCAGGTAAATTGAATGCTCTAAATTGGCCTGTATAGTTTGTGTATGTGTGTGTGTGCCCAGTGATAGATTGGCACCCTTTCCTGGGAGTATCTGCCCAGCGCCCGAGATGCTCTTCCCTTGATGGGCATGGGGAACCCACCGCAACCTTAGTAGAAGAATAAACAGAAGATAAGGGATGGATGGATAATAGTTGACTGGTGCCAGTTATTTTTAGAAGCACCATATTTAATTGTATGTTCGCTGTATTTTTTGGGTTACAAATAGTGTTTATATTAATTATTATTATTTTTACATAATAATAATTACTTAATTACTGCTCTCCAGAGTTGTTTCCTTGTGCTGTGCTCAGCCATTCCTGGTATTCTGTGACATTTACAGTCATGGCCCAACCATTGGCAACTCCTGTACTTTCAGGAATTTTAAATAGTGTTAATGTTTTGGAAGATTTGGCAGCCACATAGACAATTGGATGCCTGCTGGTGAAGGTGGGCGGGGCCAAGAACATGAGATAGGTATTTGACGCACCTGTGGAAATTTTCTCAAGGGCCCACGTTGGTAACTTTTTAGTGGAATTGGGATTTAAATTTTTAAACATTAGCTTTATAGCCAAATATGTTAACCACTTAGCTACCATGCCCACAGTCTTACCAGTCTTCACTTCTTGTCTACTTCCAAGGGATAACACCACAGTGCCATTGGCTGTAAACATCTTCATGAAGTTACACAAAATATTCCGAAACATTAGGAGCTTTAAAAATAAACTTGTAGCCTGAAGATCGTTGTTTGTTTTTCATGGCTTTTTGGTCCTTACATTTTTGAACAATGCATTATTTTTATTCCTTTTTCCGTTTGCACTGTGGTTCAACCCAAGCAAAACCATGTTCCTCCATTTTTCCAATGGCATCCAGTAGCTGCACACATTCATTACAAGGCCTTGACTTTGGAATACAGAACAGTCTCTGGATCTGCCTCCTTTTACATACACCCCATCTTCGAAAGGTACAACCCACTCAATCGGTCATTGTGGTCAAGTGACGACTACCTGGTGCTTCAACAAATAAACAAAATATCTGCAACAAGTGCAACAACAGCAGGGGTGTCAGTTTTTCTGGCCTTAACTGTGTGGACTGTGTGAAAGTATTAAGGGACAAAGTATGAAAAATCCATATTAATTAAGCATCATTGTTTTTTTGTTTGATTTCAGCAGCTGATCCAAAGCTGAAGGCACATCGGCAAAAGAAGAAACATAATAAAATTACTTTATCCAGAAAAGAACAAATCAGAAAACTGGTCAGAGAGAAAATGCTGCAAGTTAAAGCTGCTGCTATAGAAGTGTAAGAAAATTTTCAATGTATCAATAAGCACGTAATCAATTCAATCTACTGCAATCTGGAAATGTTTTTAAAGACATTCATAATGAACAAATTATATGGTGTTCAAAAGTAAGATATAAATACTGTATACTATTTTGGAATCTTACTGTGGGAGCTATCTTGAAGGAAGAATTCGGGATGTATTGCATTTTCATGAAGCATGAAGCAAAACTACTGTTTTTTTGGTAAAATCCACACACCTACAGTGAGGAAAATAAGTACTTGAACACCCTGGGACTTTGTAATTGCTCCCTCCTAAAAATCATGGAGGGGTATGACATTTTCATCTTAGGTGCATGTCCACTGTGAGAATCTAAAAAAAAAAAATCACAATATATGATTTTTTAGTAATTTACTTGTGTGTTACTGCTGCAAATAAGTATTTGAAAACCCGTGAAAATCAATGCTTATACTTGGTACAGTAGCCTTTGTTTGCACACACTGCAGCAGGGATTTTGGCCCATTCCTTCACACCGATCTTCTCCAGATCAGTCAGGTTTCTGGGCTGTCACTGAGAAACATGGATTTTGAGCTCGCTCCAAAGATTTTCTATAGGGTTCAGATCTGGAGACTGGCTAAGCCACTCCAGAACCTTGATATGCTTCTTATGGAGTCTCTCCAGGTTATCCTGGCTGTGTGCTTTTGGTCATTGTCATGTTGGAACGCCCAGCCACGAACCATTTTCAATGCTCTAACTGAAGGAAGGAGGTTGTTCCCCAAAATCTCGCATTACATGGCCCCGGTCATTCTCTCAAGTCAAGTCAAATCAAGTGGTTTTTATTGTCATTTCAGCTATATACAGAGTACATAGTGAGACGAAACAACGTTCCTCCAGGACCATGG
>JAOUQT010336750.1:0-13090 GCA_025769995.1 Xyliphius kryptos | reverse complement strand
ACTGTAAATAATTTACAGTAAATTACCATTCCAATAAAACAATAATTTATTGTAATTCAAATCCAGAAATTTACTGTTATTTTACAATACTTTATTGGCAACTTTTTTGCCAATAACTTACTGTAAAATTTACAATAATTTTTTACAGTGCACTACTGAGCCTCATTTGAACTTGTCTTGAGGAATTTCCACTGAAGTTGGATCAGCCTGGCATTTGATTTTGAGTAGGATTCCAAATCCAGTCCTCCATGGGATAATCATTTAGATTTATATTTTGTTAATTGTTATGTTATTTTGTTCTCAACACATTCCACTATCTACTACATAAAGATTTTCAACTGAAATATGTTATTCATTGGGATCTAGGATGTGTTATTTTAGTGCTCCTTTAATATTTTTATGGTTTAAAATTTTTTATGGCAAATATGGTTTCAACTTTGTTATATTTATTTATTAATTTATTTTAAACTCTATTTAGGTTGCAGTTGACCCATTAACTCTTCAAACCATGGCGCCAATAGGGAATACTTCGGTCTCCCAAGATGCATTGGGTAACACTACTATTATCTATGAGCAAGGTTTGGAAAACTCTAGTACACATCACATAACACAGTGGTTCCCAAAATAGAAGAGATTAGAGTTTCTGAGGGGATGCTTTTTGATGTTTAGTTTAAAGTAGATGGTGTCACAACTACAACCTTAAATGCAGCAAGAAGCAATCCCTCACCAATCCCTGCCAATATAAAGGTTTGAATTTTTGCAGAGTGAATATTTAATATTGAGAGGAAATATAAAATAAAGCATTAAAATGATTAAATGCTGGGAATAAACATGTGGAAGTTGTTTTTGGAACCACTGACATTTCCAAATAATGCAAATTCAAAGTGGTTTTTTTTGTAAATAATTTTTTTTTTTTTACATTTCTTCACATTTCAGATCCGTCATCAGATCTGTGTGCTCAAAATGCTCTGGATCTGCTCCTGAACATGAGCAATGCCCGAGAGTTGGTGGGAAATTCCCTTCAGGTATTCTAAGCTAAACTTGTATTTTAATCGGCTCAATGCTTTAAAGAGCCGTATTCTGTATTTAAATTTAGTATTTTTATGCAAGTGAGAACATAGAAAAAATTACATTGTAGTGACAAAACAATGGAATTGAGACATTGTTCCTCAGACTTTGATCTAGTTAAATCAAACCTCTGGCACAGCATGTACAAGTTCTTCCAAAATTCGAAATAAGTTGTTTTTATGTGTCATTCCAACAATATACTGTGGTATACTGTGGTGAATAGTATACAATGGAACGAAACAACGTTCTCCAGGAACAAGGTACTACATGGAACAGTAAAACTACACAACGTAACATATAGTGCAATATCTTGTGCAAAAATGAAAAATAAATATTAATGTAATGGGAGGAGACAGTGCAAGGAGCCAACTAGTCATGTGAGCTATAGGTGAAAAATATGTCCAAGGTTATGAATGTAAATAGTATATTTTCAGCAGCAATTGTCTATAAATGTAAAATGTATACAAGGTATTAGCAGCAGTCTTGTTCATCGTTAGTATGGTAAATTGGGCCACAGAAAGTTTAGGAGCTCATTTCTGATACAGGACATTCCACATGACCCCTTCCGTTGTCCTACTGCTTTAAAAAAGTACTTAGAATCAAGCAATATGAATTAAAGCAGGGTTGTCTAAACTTTTTGCAAAGAGGGCCAAATTGGCTTAAGTGAAAATGCCTGGAGGCCAATAGTTCCTTCTGATATTTTTTCACCACAAAATGTATTTGAAAAAAAAAGACACACTGTTGTAAAACTATTTTTTTGTCACAATTACCATGTCTTCACTTCTCCTTGCTACAGTATTGTACAGAGAATGATACAGGGGTTGGACAATGAAACTGAAACCCCTGTCATTTTAGTGTGGGAGGTTTTATGGATAAATTGGAGCAGCCTGGTGTCCACTTCATTAATGTCACATTGCAGAAGTAAGAGCAGAGTGTGAAGGTTCAGTTAGCAGGATAAGAGCACAGTTTTCCTCCAAATATTGCAATGCACACAACATTATGGGTGCAGAGTTCAAAAGATTGCTTTGATGAACATGAAAGTGAAATTGAACACCCCCCATGGTCTGCACACTCACCAGATATAAATATTATTCAGCCACTTTGGGGGGTTTTGGAGGAGCGAGTCAGGAAATGTTTTCCTCCACCAGCATCATGTAGTGACCTGACCACTATCCTGCAAGAACAATGGCTACAATCCCTCTGACCACTGTGCAGGGCGCTGTATTGGCCGCAAAAGGAGGCCCTACACCATACTAATAAATTACTAAAAATATCAATTACTAAATACGATAAAAATATTTCGTTGTCCAACCCCTGTACATACACACATAACATTCAAACATATACCTGTAAAGAGTTAAATCAAACAAACTGATCATTTTGCATTAGTCATTTAACAGGCCCTTTTATCCAAAGCGACTTACAAATGAGGTATAAATACTAATTGTCATTTAATTAGGTACACCTGTTTAATTGCCTTTTAACACAAATAGCTAATTAGCCAATCACATGGCTGCAACTTAATGTATTTAAGCATTTAGAGGCGGTCAAGACTTGCTAAAGTGCAATCAGAATGGTCACTGGTGACAGACGGGCTGGCCTGAGTATTCCAGGAACTGCTGATTTACTGTGATTTCTAGCACAACCATCTCTAGGGTTAACAGAGAATGGTCAGAAATAGAGAAAATATCCAGTAAGGTGCAGTTGCATGGATGAAAATGCCTTGTTGATGTGAGAGGTCAGAGGAGAATGGTCAGACTGGTTTGAGTTAATCAAAAGGCAACATTAACTCAATTAATCACTCATTACAACCAAGGAGTGCAGAATACCATCTCTGGACAACACTTTAAACCTTAAATAAGATGGGTTACAGCAGCACAAACGTTTTAAGAACTAAAAAAAATCCCATTTCATAATTAAAAAGGAATTCCAACTAGAAAACATGGTGGTGGGAGTGTGGTTTTGGCATATTTGGCCATCCAGGGAAGATCGTCTTGGGCGCTGGACACATACACCCAGGACAGGGCGCCAATCCATTGCTGGGTACACAGTCACACACACACATATACTCACACTATACAGGGCAATTTAGAGCATTTAATTTGCCTTCAAATTTTTGGGATGTGGGAGGAAACCGTAGAACCCGGAGGAAACCCACACAGACACGGGGAGAACATAGAAACTCCACCCAGATTGGGATTCGAACCAGGAATCCCCAGCGCTGAGAGGCGAATGTGCTAACCACTAAGCCACTGTGCCGCCATACAGTTTGCTTTCACTTTTACAAAATAATTTAATTTTGGGGGTTTAAAAGAAGATTGTAAGGAATTGTTGTAAGGAATTTATTTGGTCACCTTTGAACAAATCTTTTGTATTTATGTTGCACCAGCTGAGAGCGCATGCGGTGGATATTAACGGAAATCAAATGGAGAATCCCATTGATATCGTCATTAACGTCATTGACATGAACGACAACAGACCAGAGTTTACGCATCAGATCTGGAACGGCACAGTGGATGAAGGCGCAAAGCCAGGTACTCGCCCATGCACACATTCAGTCCAGTTTGTCGTTGCGATGCAGGAGCTCCAGTCTGTTTCTATTTTCTGCTTCATCTTGATCTAATTGGTTGAGTTTGTGAAAATGCCAAGTACGTTGTTCCTTTATTGGCTGCAGGTACCCTGGTGATGACTGTCACAGCACAGGATAAGGACGACCCAAATACAGCCAATGGCATGCTGAGATACAAGATCATGTCTCAGAGTCCAGAGACTCCCTCCACTAACATGTTCACCATCAACAACAAGACGGGCAGGATCATCACTGTGGCTGCTGGTCTCGATAGAGAGGTGGGTTTTCTTCTCTGAGTGGGCTTGTGTGTGTATTTTTGTCGGGGTATGAAAGAGATTGCAAGTCCAATTCTAAAGGGAGAATTCTGTATTTTTGTTGTGAACAGAAAGTACCGCAGTACACACTGATTATCCAAGCCACCGATATGGAGGGCAATCCAATGTATGGACTGTCAAACACCGCCACTGCTATAATACGCCTGCAGGACATCAACGATAACGCTCCAGAATTCACCAGAGACACGGTACGTCCGTCTGACATCACATAAGATGGTGAAAAACAAGTGGGCACCTGTTTAAAAAGAACGTACTAAAGTGTTTTCGCTTGTCACAACGGTGAAGTCTTCGCCATACCATCCCACAAGATCGCGAGGTCAATAACTGTGTAATCATTCATGAGGCAGAGTACAAGTGAGTGTAATTAGCTCTGCTCTCTGTTTGGGAGGGATGGCATTCCACTCTCCTCTATTAATCTGGCACGACTTATGTGTGAGCTCATGTGTATTGAAGGGGGAGTTATTGCTCCCCTGCCAGTACTATGATATGCCTCATTGATGTTACATGAGCTACAGTTTTAAAAAATACAGCAGCATTGAGTGTCTTGGAGTTGGTATGTAATAGGCATCTACTTTCCCAATTGGCACATGGAGAAGGTTAAAAGGTTAACAAAATTTTGAGTGAGATACAACTACTAGACTTGTAATGTACAGTATATAAACTTTGTATTATAAAGATTACACCAAAAACATGTTCAAATTCTGGTCAATGGTAATAAATCAATCTAAATTAAGTGTTTCAAGGGAAATTGGCTGCTCTAAAATTGCCCCTATATAGTGTATAGGGTGTGAGATTGAATGTATGCCCAGTGATAGATTGGCACCCTCTCTTGGGTGCATTTGCATCTGAAATGTGATCCCCTGGATGGGCATGGGGAACCCCCCATGTGACCCTAGACCCTAGTATAGGATTAAGTGTAAGATAATAAATGGACGGATGGAAAATTAAGAGTTGATTAAAAGCCTAAAAGTACAGTACAGTTTGATTAGTAGTTTTAAGGGTTTCTTGAACCCATTCGCAACCAAAAAATCTCAGAATGCTACAGATACTTCTGCTGACTCATAGTTTTATGGGACAGACAAACACAAAGAGATGGTGGGTTTCATTTCCCCAAAGTGGTCTAGCAAGTTTACCAAATTATACCTGTTCTGTAATGTTCTGCCCAACTGGAAACCAAGATCCAACAGGGAACAAAAAAGCAGATGTTCTACAGTCTGTAATTGTAAAACTACAAAGTTCATCTATATGATAAATAGACAATGCAGCATGTCCTTTCACTAGTGTCCTTTCCTGGGTGTATTTGCCCAGTGCCTGAGACTTTCTCCTCTGGTTGGGCATGAGGGAAATAACTGAGCCCGTCCCCAGTATAACGTTGCCTGTCCTCTTTCTGAGACACCCTATGACTTTGCAAGTCTTCCCCCTTAGAACTGAGAACTGTAAACTAAAAGGCCTGGTTTTAGACCGCAATAATTGATTAGTATGGTGTAGGGCCTCCTCTTGCGGCCAATCCAGTGTCAATTGGTCTTGGGAATGACATCTACAAGTCCTGCTTAGGGGTCAGAAGGAATTTAAGCCATTCTTCTTGGCCAGGTCACTACGAAATGCTTGTTGGGAAAAACCCTTTCCTGACTCGCTCCTCCAAAACCCCCCAAAGTGACTGAATAATATTTAGATCTGGTGAGTGTGCAGACCATGGGAACCTTCACACACTGCTCCTACTGGCCACCAGGCCAGGCTGCTCCAATTTACCCATGAACCCTCCCACACTAAAATGATAGGTGTTTTAGTTTCATTGTCCAGCCCCTGTAGATGGACTTTGACTTATACAATTACATTTTGTAGTCCATCTTTTTCTCTACATAGTCCCCTATACACTGCCCTCTGATGATTAGGACCACGGACAGAACAGGTATAATTTGGGTGGCTGATTGTTTATTGTTAGTTCTACAGTGACACTGATGCGGTGAGGGGGTTTTAGTGCAGCGGTGCTGCTGTAGTGCTCTGGAGTGATCATGGCTGCGACAGCTCCCACGACATCCTTACCTAAAATATGAGACGTTCCATTATGTTCTTGGATGAGCAGATGTCGTGCACCTCTTGGAATTTCCAGCATTTTGATAACACCTGAAAACCAAAGGCATGAGTCGTTAAATTCATTAAAGACCTTACATTAAATAGCTACAGTTCCGTCAAAAGTTTGGACACGCCTACTTTTTACTCCCCTTACTGTGGTAGCTTAGAGGGGAGGGATGGACTATCAATCTGGAGGTTGGGAGTTCAAACCCCAAGACCACCAAATTTACCAACGTGGGAAATTGAGCAAGACCCTTAACTCTCATTGCTTCGGGGGGCTGAATCATAGCTAATAGATATGAATCATAGCCCAAACATCAAGTTGGTACACTTGCAAGTTACTTTTGATAAAAACTTAATGTAAATACTGTAAAGATGGACTTTTTAGTTCTTTAATTACAGTTTGGACTACAGTACATTCTAGGTTAGTCTCCTTTACTCTGTTCTAACGGTCAGGACCCCAATAGTAGCACCAAAGAGCAGGTATTATTTGGTTGATGCATTATTCCTATCCCAGCAGTGTCACTAAGGTATTTAAATGAAACTCCAGCAGCACTGCTGCACTAAAACCCCCTCACCGCATCAGTGTCACTGCAGAACTAACAAACAATCCACCACCCAAATGATACCTGTTCTGTGATGTTCCTGACCAACAGAGAACCAACAGGGGACGAACAAAAACAAGTAAACAGATAAACTATAGTCTGTAATTGTAAAACTACAAAGTCCATATATGGTAAGTAAAGAAAATAGACAATAGAGTAACTAGGGGGCGTGTCTTAGCGTTTGCCTGATACTACGCTTAGGTGCCACTCACATACTGTACACTTTACTCATTATTCCATACCTTTTTTATCAGCGAATGTAAAGTTGAACTTGTGGATTCTACAGCGGCTGCCATCACCGCCACACACCCCACACTTGTCCTCTTGAAGTGGTGAGCCAACCACATTATCACAGCCTACTTTCTAAAAAAAAAAGTGAAACATCCTGGTGAATTAAGGTGATCCTGAGACACACTCGGGTAAAACAGGTGGGTGGACTCACCTCACACTCCCCATACACACAAACACTGTAGGGTTCTTTGTAAGAGCAACTGATGCCCGGTTCCACCAGTTCCTGCATGTTCACCACCACCCTGGTTTCTTTGGACTGGCAATACAAGGTGCATCGTTGCTTAGCTACAAGACAAAAAACCCAAAAGTGTTCACTACGTTTAAATATGAGTATATTAAACATTGCTGGGGCAGCATGGTGGTGTAGTGTAACCACGTCCGTCTCTCAGCACTGGGGATCCAGATTTGAATCACAATGTGGGTGGAGTTTACATGTTCGTCTCATGTTTGTATGTTTTTTCGGGTTCTCTGGTTTCCAGAGTCCAAAACATGGGTTGATTGTGAATTGGATGCTCTAAATTGCCCCATTCAGTAAGTCCTGGGTGTATCGGCCCAGCCCCTGGAACGTTCTTCTCGGGATGGGAATGATCATGGATGGGCAGACGTCCACTACACCACTATGCCACCCCACTTGTACGTTCATCCATCCATTTTTTACCCTTTGTTGGGTCGCAGGGGGTTTCCCATGCCCATCCATAGAAAACGTTTCAGGTGTTGGGTAAATACACCCAGGACAAGGTACCAATCTCTCAATAAGGCGAAAAATACACTTTATATAGGGGCAATTTTAGATAAGGGCAATTTAAAGCAGCCAATTCAACTTAAATCCATATTTTCAAACTTTGAAAGGAAACCAGACAACACAGAAACCCACATGGACGCGGAAGAACATGGAAACTCCACCCAGACTGGGATTCAAAGCTGGATTCCCGGTGCTGAGAGGCAAAATTTTCTTTGGATAAAAACACCTGCTAAATGACCAAATGTGAATGTAAGTTTGTGATAAACATGAAAACGATATTTATGAAGATTCCCTGATGTCTGTTGAACCCAAAGACATGAACTATGAGTTTGGCCGTCTTAATGACAGGTGATTAAAGCTGACTGCAGACCACAGCTGGTGTTTTTATCTGAAGGCTGGCAGTCAAGGCGTAAACCTCCCGGCTTCCAGAAAGTCCGTCATCTGTTCCTGATTTGTCACGAGACCGTTTGGCGTCGGACCCTGAAGTCTTCAGAAGTCGCTACTTAGCGGAGTTCCACTCTGGCCGCCGAGATGATGATGAAGCTGGGTTTATGCATGTGGAGCAAGCTTATGAAAAACGAAAGGGGATTGTTGAGCTGGCAGCGAAGCTGTGATTATGTCTTCAAGCTTTCACACAAGATGATTTGAAACAGGTCTGTCAAGCTCAGAACATGAGGGAAGAACAGATTCGTGGGCATCTGTGAAAGGAGCAGCGGGTGCAGCCAGACAAATAAATAAAGAAATGAATAAAGAAATAAATGAAAAACACAAATCCGAGATCATTTGTGTTTCAGTGGGGCTTACAACCTGCAGTGTGTACTGTCACAGTGATGATCCAGGGTCTTTAGTCTCTGATACGTCAATAAGACTTTCACCGAGAAGTTCGGAGGAGGTGTGGCCTCTGTATATCGGTCTTACTTAAGGAGGTGTGGCCTCTGTCTCAGTCAGTCTCATTGAAGGTGTGGCCTCCAAAGCAATGATTAACTTAAGTCAGTCTTTGTTAGTTTTTCACTCCAAATTAAGGAGGTGTGGCCTCTGTATCAGTCAGAGGTGTGGCCTCTGTATCAGTGGCTAATTTAAGGAGGCCTTTGTAAGTTTGTCATTTCTACTTTGGATGGAAGTGTAGCTTCTTAAGCTTTGTAATTTGCATTTAAGAAGGTGCCAGTCTTACTAAAGGAGGTGTGGCCATTACATCAGTCAGTCTCATTTAAGGTGTGGCCTTTATATCAGTTAGTCTTACTTAAGGAGGTGTGGCCTCTGTACTTGTCAGTCTCATTTAAGATGTAGCCTCCGTAGCAGTGACTAACTTACGTCAGTCTTTGTTAGTTTTTTAGTTCAAGTTAAGGAGGTGTGGCCTCTGTGTCCGTCAGTCTTAGTTAAAAATGTGCTTGTCAGTCTCACTTAGGGAGGTGTGGCCTCTGTATCCATGACCCATTAATGGAATCCTTTGTTAGTTTGTCATTTTTAGTGAAAGAAGTGTGGCTTCTTAGGAGCTGTGGTCTATGTACTTGTCAATCTCAACTCAAAAAAAAGTGTAGACGGTATATCAGTTAGTCTTACTTAAAGAGATGTGGCCGGTGTATCAGTGGCTCTCAACAGGGCATGGCCTTCATATCAGTCAGACTTACTTAAGGAGGTGTGGCATCTGTAATTGCCACTATAAATTAAGAAGGCATCAGTTGATCCCATCCAAAGAGGTAGTGTGGCCTTCATATTAGCCCTTCAAGGTCTCGTACATTTTTAGCTCAGGAGGTCTTACCAAGCCTCTTAATATGTGAAATCTTTGTTCTGAGGCGTGGCCTCTATAAATGTCGTTTCTAATTAAGGAGGTGTGGATTTTTAACCTTTATTAGTCTTGTTTAAGTAGGTATGGCCTCTGTACCCATTTAAATACCAATAGTTGTGGTCTTCAGACGTAGTGTCAGTTTAAAAGTTCCCTACTGTTTGTATTTCTTGTATATTTGAATCTTCCATATGTATGTCCAGTGTTTGGATGTCTATATGTTTTCTGTATGAGGTATTCATAGTGTTGATTTCTGATAATCTAGTACTCACGGTCAGGATGCTCATAAGGCAGCCAGTGGTGTTTCATGTTATGGTACTCAAACTTGTTGTCCATCATGCTGCACTGTTCAGCCCTATAGTCCAGGTATGGGTCCTCACACTCCCGAGTGTTGCACATCCGGAACTGGTAGTTGGAACCAGAGCAGGTGCGACCCCCATTAGCAGGACTGTGAAACACAATCCTGAAGATTATTTAAAGTCTGCTATAAAAGCTTTCAGATTAAGAGACCGAACACACCTTGGATTGTCACAAGCACGGGTCCGAAACTGCAATCCCCTTCCACAGGGGCGAGAACAAGAGCCATAGCCACTCCACATCCCCCAGTTCCCATCCTGCTTTATGATGTCTGGACTCAGCCAAACACAGTGTCCTTTAAAACAATGCTAAATGACAAACAGACAGAAAGACGGTATTAAAATTAGCTGTTCTGCACTGAGATTGTAAAAATTGGCACTTTTTTAAATTCATGCAGAAATGTGGCATTCAAACCTTGTCAGCACCACAAACAGTGCCATCGATCGGGGGGCCTTTCTTGGTTTTGCAAAAGAAGGGATTGTCAGGATGAGCACACCACAGCTGCTTACATGGGTCGAAGGTGCGGTACTAAGAAAGAACAAGCAGCCAGGTTTTAATTATCCAACACACCATGGTTTCATTTATAAGTAGTAATAATTGGGAAAAAACAGACTGATAATAACAGGGTAATTACACTTCGATAGACAGACAGAGGCGCAAATACAGCAGACAAGACAGTAACTCTCTAAGACAGTCTGTTATGACATCATAATACTAATGCAATGATATCATAGTCTGTTAAAACTATTGACTTTTTATTCAAAACAACAATTAAAGGTTTACAAACTGTCCACAGTATTACTTGATGCATGTACCTTTAATTTAATCGATTAATAAATCAGCTTCTACAAATGCCCTTTGTTACACCCTGTGCATGATGCTCATTGCTTTCTTACACCCCGCCAACAGACTATATTCACCTTCCGTCTGCGTCGTTTAAATAGCAACGTTGCTTGAGAATATATCTACCCCGATGGGCCTGGCCGTCTTGAAATGAGGTGTGTTCAGGTAAATTTTTGGCGTTTTGTTAGCTTGGCGACAGAAAACCCAGGTGAACCACTGACTAAAAATAACCTCTTGAGACGTCAACCATCAGACGTCCATCTCCATCATGGTGGCGATTCATCAACACAGGCGCATGTCCAAAACCACTAAATGCTGAATATAACTACTACTTCTGTCTGCTTTCACCCTTTATTGTTTAGGGGTCAACTTAACATTTGTAAATATCACTGCATTTGTACAGAAAATGCAGATACATAGTCTACACCAGGTGTGCCCACATTTTTCTGTCCTGGGATCCATTTTTTTTCCCAGTGGACAGGTCTTGTTTTTAAAGCTTTAATGTTTAAACATTTTTACACACATAATGTTGATATGATAAGCAATAAAAAGCAATCCAATACAAAAAAACCTTTTATTCTGGTGATTTGCACTAAATGGTGCCAGTTACATGTGTACACTTCAACTATGAGAAAAAAAATTAGAAAAAAATAAAACAGAAATCACATTGGAGGATTTTAAAGAACTTATTTGTAAATGATGGTGGAAAACAAATATTTGGTCACCCACAAACGAGACCTGTAACTTCTTCTTTAAGAAGCTCCTTTGTTAAGGGTCTTGCTCAAGGACCCACATTGGTAACTTCAATGGACCTGGACTTTAAAACCACAAACTTCAGATTGATAGTCCGACACCCTAGCCACTGAGCCACCACACCCATGGTAAAAAAACAAAGAAGTATCGAAAACTGTAGGCTTCCGGCAGGCTGATGAGTGAGTCTACAATAGGCAAGCAGGTTGGTGTAAATAAATCAACTGTGGGAGCAATTGTAGGGACATAGAAGACCATTGATGATGTTCCTTGATCTGAAGCCCTATGCAAGATCTTAAAATGATCTGCATGGAGCAATGGGCGAAAATAGCAGCTACAGTCTGTGCAAAGACTTACAGGAAACGTTTGACCTCCGTCATTGCCAGCAAGGTTATGTTACAAACTATTGAGTTGAACTTTTGTCATTGACCAAATACTTTCCATCATAATTTATAAATATATATTTTTAAATCCTACAATAGGAATATTTTATTTTTTTTTTAAATTTTGTCTCATAGTTGAAGTGTACCTATGATGAAAATTACAGACCTCTTCCAACTTTCTAAATAGGAGGACTTACAGACTAAATACTTTCTGGCCTCACTGTATGTTTGGATGCTTTTCTTCAGCCAGCAGGTTCCAAATCTGTCGAACAACCAACTCTTCCACTCCAGGACTTTAACATTTTGGAGCACATAAACAATACAATTGTGGCAGGAGACGTGGCCCTGTTCCAGTTTTTAAAAGGGTCCAGGGTGAGTGCTTCTGTAAGTGCTTCTGATAATGTGCTGTAATAAAATCGCTGATAAATAAAGTCAACTGAGATGCTTGCCTGTCCCCCGCATCCTTTTTTCTCAGCCCTGTGGAGTGTTTCACAGCAATCTACCAACATGCACTGTGTGATCAATGTATTAAGCATGACTGGTCCACACTATACTGTGTGTTCTCCATTCACAGTAAAATGGAGAACCTCATGGACCAGCGCATTGAGTTTAGGTAGCTGCACCGCTAAAATACAAAAAAAGTCAGAGTGCACTTGGTTCTTAAAGGGGACGACAAGAGAAATGCTGATTGGTTTATTGCACGTTACTCTCAAAACACACCCCTAAAAAATTAAGAGAATGTAGTTAGTACTACAACTAAGACACTCTCCAAGACACACTCTAAATTAAACTGTGCGCTATGCCGTTGATGGCTTGCTAAAGATCTCATTGCAGTTAAGAATCCACCACCATATTAATGCCTCACAAAACAGAGTAAATTAAAAAGTATTACAAACAAATGGACTACAGTCTGTATTTGTAAAACTACAAGTGTAACTACATGGTATATAAAACAAATAATGTATATAATGTACATTATATATCCATTATCATTTGCTTATTCCTCTACTAGGGTCACGGTGGGGTTCCCCATGCCCATCCAGGGGAGAACATCTCGGGCACTGGGCAAATACAACCAGGACAGGGCGCCATTCCATCGCTGGGCAAACACTCACTCACACACCCACACACTATTTACAGGGCAATTTGGAGCATTCAATTTACAGTGCTGAGAGGGGAACATCCTAAGCCACTAAGCCACCGTGCCACCCTACATTCTTCTTCTTCTTCTTCTTTGTCTTTCGGCTTGCTCCCTTTTCGGGGTCGCCACAGCGGATCTTCTGCCTCTTCG
>JAOUQT010336744.1:0-13091 GCA_025769995.1 Xyliphius kryptos | reverse complement strand
TGTGGGAGAACGCTCTTCCACCAGCAGTAACTTTATTAATTCTAGGGACTAAAAGTAAACCAGCACTCTGAGAGCGGTGGTTTACTTTTAGTCCCTAGAATTAATAAAGTTACTGCTGGTGGAAGAGCGTTCTCCCACAAGGCTCTGTCTGCCTCTGTCTGCAAACTATTCAGACTCCAAACCATTCTCCATCAAAGTTTGAAGGTCAGGTGTCCAGACATACCATCCAAAATCCGCAGAACGAGTGTGAGTTTGTCGTTTCAAACAGCCGTCTGTGCTCTTACGAACTTTATACTTGGATCCAAGCGAATGAATAAAGCATGAAAGCATGCAGGCTGCATCAGACTGTTCTGCCTCTGAACAGAATTTGTTTGAACTGCAAACGCACACCAACGTTATGATGACTTTTTAAATACTGAGAGCTTATTTACATGGAAAAGTCTTTTAAGTCGAAAGTTAAACTTCTGAGATAAATATGCAGTGTTTTCTAAAGATTTCACACTCCAACCAAACAAAATATGCAAAAACGAATATTTAATAGTTTTTTTATGTTTCAGAATTAAAACTGAATGTTGTAGAACATTGCTTTAGAGTTTGATCATAGTTCAGGAATTTAATTATGTCAGATGGACAGTGAAACAAAACCAGAACAATTCATGTTTATGATAATTAACTCAAAGCCCAATAATAAAAATATGCCCCTCCTTCTTTTTTATTTTGTGATTCATGTCCTCATTGTAGTGTATAACCAGCCGGTGCATTTTTCCAGCTGGCTACTATGCACACGACTGGCACTGCTCCAAACCAAAGGGATCGCAGGCCGGGCAGCGCAGCTCACGGATAGACTCATTGAAGCGGTTGGCCAACATTGACAACTTGCTGCCATGACACATGGAACACGGGGCAGTTCCTGAACCACCACATTGCTCACAGCCACCTACTGGATGATCCTACAGGAAACAGGAGGAGAAATGTACCAGGAGTGAAATTCAGGAATGTAGCTGGTAAGAATCACGTCACTGTGTTAATTAGTTAAATGTGCAGCAAATTACATAACCTGAAGCATTTAAGGGGTATGTTAGTTAGTCCTCTCTCACATACAATGTATGGTCCAGTTTCCACGTTCTGCAATGGCTGCCTTTTCGCTTATCCAAGTTGTAGGAAGAACAAATAATGACTTGTAGTTGAGCACATACATTAGAAATAGCTTATTTGTAAGGCAAGCTTTTTGGAATATGATTATAATGCCAAAAGAATGTTTTGTATCATTTTCTTATTTTAATCATTTTATTAGGACAGAGGGCGGCACGATGGCTTAGTGGTTAGCACATTCGCCTCTCAGTGCTGGGGATTTCCGGTTCGAATTCCAATCTGGGTGGAGTTTGCATGTTCTTTCCATGTCTGCGTGGGTTTTCTCCAGGTTCTCCAGTTTCCTCTCACATTCCAAAAACATGAAGGTAAATTGAATGCTCTAAATTGCCCTGTATAGTGTGTGTGTCCAATAACTTATTGATGAATCTGGAATGGCTAAGAAAGCGGTCTTGCAGGGCTCCCAGATTTCTTTGTATTTATTTTTTATTTCATCTTCCAAGCCTCCTCATTCAGTTTACCCCGACATGATCAATAATGTTTATGTCCGGTAATCCTGGAGCACTTTGATCTTAATTTCTTTCAGGAACTTTGAGGGACATTGAGGCTGGAGCATTCTGCTACAAAATTTGCCCTCTCTTTGAAAAAGTTTGTGGCCTGGATTATCAAAGCAAAAAACACTCCTCTTGAACAGTTGTTTTGAGCGCTGTGCCTGACCTGGGCTTGTCATGAGAATCAATGCCTTGGAATCTTTTTCATAGCCTTTCATAACTTTAAGTTTGGACGCATTAAAGATGTCTGCCATCCCAGCAGCAGACTTGGTCTTTAAGGACTTTCAGAACTTTGGTTCTTGGGTAAATCTTTGGCATGTTGTCAGAGGTCAGGTTACCCTTCACATTAAAGTCTGCTGTGTTGGGGTTCTTTTTATGCACACCTGGAAATGTGTTAATTACATCATTTGTGCACAAAAACTGTGACTGCTTGAATTATTAAAAGACATGACAAGACTTTTGTCTTTGCAAAAACAGATTGGTTGTTACCAAGATGTGGACATCAGGACACTTTTTGAGAATTTGCACCCAGTTTTTAACGTGACCGCACATGACAATAAAGTAAACGATATATTGTAATGATTGATTGATTACAAATAAAGTTATATACCATTTGAAGTTACTATATCCTCATGCAACAACACTTTTGTCAGAAACTGTCGAGTGTTCTAAGCCGCACAGTTACTCACTGATTATGTGAGGAGCAGGCTGAGCACAGTAAGATGCCCCTGCTGGTTAAAGCACCACAGCTCTCGTATCGTAGGCAGTGCTCACACAAAGCAAACTGTTTGGACAGGGTCTCTTTTGAAATTAATATTTGCTCTTGTGTTTTCGTGGTTTGTTTGGTTGGCTGCACATACACCTCCATGCCCTTTCAGCTATATCCGATGTCCACACATTTTTGAACACATGGTGTGTACTTGTTTCGAATCCATCCTTCACTAATTAGCACACCTGCTTTAACAAGGAGGAGAACTCATTAGTGGCATCTTGCAGAGTGAGAGCTACCGTGAGAGCGTCCCAGGGAGGTTAGCATTTCTGAGGATAGATGATGCTAAAGCATCGAACACTTTCTGATGCTAATGAGCTTGTAGGAGGAACTGCCAGCCATGTTTAACTACTCGCTCGTCTGCCCTCAGCAGAACGTTCTCAGAGTGAAAGTGACATTGGGATTGAAGTGTTGATGAAAAGTCTCAGGAAATCTCAGCTGTTCATTCGATTACACATTTCCTTAGGGGTTCATTCTAATGATGCTTCTTCGGGGTGCTGGAGCACTCACGGGGTGATAGCTGGGGAAAAACGAGGCTGAGTGATTCCCAAAACCCTGTCTCTGGGAGGGTGATAAGAAAAGGTTGTGCTGAAAGTGTAATGTTGCAGTGCATATATAAGCCCTGTTTGTGTTATGGTGGTGAAAGGAGCAGCAGGAGCAGGATACATCTGACACTGGGTTACTGATTTCGGGAGACACATTACATTCCACCCCTAACATAGCCACTAACTTAAAACCAGGCTTTCAAATGAATTAAATATACATATAAACGCCAAAGTCCTTACTTACCCACTCACTCATCAATAATTCTCTCACTTCCCGAGTACCTACAAGGATAAAATTTGGCAACGTGATTACCTATCATGTCCTTGAAAAAACTAATGGGCTCTCGCTTTTGCAACATTCATTTGCTATCGCCATCGAATGCAACACATTGGATTGGAGTCTTGGGGGATGACTACAAAGCTGAAACTGGTCAAAACTTCCTTGTCGTGTCTTTGGGAAACCTACTGATAAATTCACGTGGACAAAGTAGTCATTTATTCCACATATTTATTTCAGATTTTTAATTGCCCCAAACCTCACTCTATAATAATAGGTTCATTTGAAATATATAAACTCCAAAATCAGACTGCATGGTGGCTTAGTCTTTAGCACATTCACCTGTCAGCACTGGGAATTCCATGTTCCCCCAGTGTCCACATGGGTTTCTCCTGTTTCCAAAAACATGGATTCAAGGTAAATTGGCTGCTTTAAATTGCCCTTATAATCTGTGTGTGTGTGTGTGTGTGTGTGTGCCCAGCGATAGATTGGCACCCTGTCCTGGGTGTATCTGTCCAGTGTTCGAGACGTTCTCCCCTGGATGGGCATGGGAAACCCCCTCGCAACCCCCTTTGTAGAGGAATAAGCGGAATGAATAAAGTCCAAAGCCATCACTTCTTTAAAAACAATTGCCTTTCAACTTTCACAATGTTATAGAGTTCTTCACGGATATTCCACTATTGCATATATGTGTACATTACGGTGCATAAAAACATGTCGAAGTTGGTACCTTTTCTTTCAGGAGTGGACTTCTGGGAGGAACTTTGGAAGCAGGACTTTTTTGCTCCTTGCGAGAGGATTTTGTTTTGTTTCTGGATTTTGGTCTGGATTCCCGGGTTGCTGATCCCTCACCCCCCTCCCTCGGTCCAAGATGATTATGATGATGATGATGATGATGGCTTGTAGCACGTTCAGATCTTTTACTGGGAGAGCGGATGATTTTCAGGTTGTCTGTGTAAATAATAATCTTTCCGAAATCTAAAATGGGGGCCTGAAAGGAAGCAGAGATACAAACTCAACATATTGTTGGGGTCACATCTTAAACATCTCATTGTTACTGCTGTACAGAAAATAATCCAACATCACTCCAACATCATCCTGTCTGCAGCATTCTGTATGACTGATGAAGGATTAGATGACGAAGAACACATACTGTGAACACCTACTGCCTCTGATTCCACATCCACAAGGTGAAGCAATAATAATCGGTGCCTCAGGTAAGCCAATTAGCTGCTCCTGAAGGTACCAAGGTCCAAGCTCATGTTTGGAGGGGATCAAGCCTTTTCAATTGAGGCCTCTTCACTGTCCAATTTTAAAACTAAATTAAAACCCGTTTTTATTCTCTGGCTTTTAATTTAACATGATTTTACTTTGGTCTTTTTAGGATTACATGGTTTTATTTATTTTTTTTGCTTTATTGCTTATATGCCATGTAATTGTGCTCTTCCACAGTATGAATTCTGAAAGTATTTATGTAATCAGTGTATTGTTGCGCAGATGTCCGGGAAAAGGGGGCAAGGATTCGTTGTGAATTTCCCATGGTTCAGGGACTTAGTGCTTTATATACACTATATTGCCAATATATAAGTACTTGCTCACCCATCCAAATGATCAGAATCAGGTGTTCCAATCACTTCCATGGCCACAGGTGTATAAAATCAAGCAGCTAGGCATGGAGACTGTTTTTATTAAATTCCAGCATGGAACTGTAATAGGATGCCACCTGTGCAACAAATCAAGTCATGAAATTTCCTCACTCCTAAATATTCCACAGTCAACTGTCAGCTGTATTATAAGTAAATGGAAGTGTTTGGAAACGACAGCAACTCGCCCACCAAGTGGTAGGCAACGTGAGCTGACGGAGCGGGGTCAGCGGATGCTGTAGTTTCCAAACACTTCTATTTACTTATAACACAGCTGAGGTCACCAACTTTCTGTAGAGTTGATCACTACAGAACTCCAAATTTTATGTGGCCTTCAGATTAGCTCAAGAACAGTGCGCAGAGTGCTGGGCTTGGCCCCTTAGTTCCAGTAAAAGGAACTCTGGACATTTTGGACACTTCCAGATTGTTTCTTGTTTTATAGTTTGTACAGCACTTTGTTGCAGCCTTTATTGTTGTTTTTAAAGTGCTTTATAAATAAAATAAAACTTAGTTGTGTTGAGTGTACACACTAACACACCTGCACCACCATGTCTTTAATTGAGAATTATCCACCACGCTACTTTAGTATTGACAATCTACCTGACTCGCACGTCCATCGATTGTTGGATAAAACCATGGCTCGTGGCTGAACCCCGGAACCTTCTTGCAGTTTTGGCCACAGCACTGACTACACAACGGCAAAACTTCACAAAAAATGTTCTAATGTTCTTTCCAAATCCACCATCGAAACCACTTACGTTTTGGCCCTGCCTATCGGAGGAGGGGATGTATCCACTCACCCCCCGGTACACATTAATCCTTTGTGCAGTGAGACCCGTTGGAAGGTTCTGGTCCTGGTCCTGTGTTTCCTCGAAACTGCAGAACTGCTCCATGTCCAAATGCTGTGGCATCTTGCTGTCAATGAAACTGTGAGGGTATTTTTCCTCCGGACTGTCCAGCTCCTGACCGTCCTCATAGACGTGTTTGAGGACACGGCCGCTGTATGATGAGGCCAGCTTAAACCTCACCTTCCTTTGCTTGATGTCATCTCCTGGTCCATGCTCTTCCATAATTCCTCACAGAGCCCTGCACTTCTGAAAACTGGCAGCAGAGTGCCGTTCGCCGTTCTTATTCGCCTCGCTGAATTATTTAGCGCCATGTCAGGTGCAGAGCAGTAGAGGCCCAAACAGGGAACCAGACTCCTCTTACTTTCATGAAATAGTCATGGTTGAGGGGTTTACAGGAGGTTGGGACGTGGTCCCTTAAAAAACCCTACACACACGACTGTGTTCACTGAATTAGTGTCGCTCAGACTCTGCACCCAGGATGGGGTTTTGTCCTCAGTGTTTTTGTGTTTTATAAAGCATCACAGCAGCATCAGCCACATTCTGACGACTGAACCAACGTCTCCGCTGATGAATGAGATAGGAACCTTGACTTGGCCATTGTAACCTGCTATATTCAGCCATCTTGGTTGTTTCCCCTCGATTTCCATCCAGACTTAATCTGCCGTTTTATTGTGGACCCATTCTTGTGTGAAATTGTTTTGCATGTCTGGCTGTAAAAAGGTCATTCTGTGTGTCAGGCTTCCAGATTATACATTCTCATAAGTTTTTTTTTTTTCCTCTGAGAGCAAGCAATTATTTGCCGAATCATTTTACTTTCCTGAGCGTATTTATTATCACCTCAGGGTAAAGAAACAAATCTACCAACGACCGTTTGTTTACGGCAAGAGCAACCTGCACTTCTAACACAGACGTGACCTAATAAGTGTGTTATAGCTGTGGGACATGGAATCCCTTTATTATTACAATAAACAATGTGTTTCTGAAAATGTTTGGCTTCCTTGTAAATGTTTAGTGATGCTGATGGAGCCACTGGAGAGGAACCCTGATTGACCTGCGTCTGTGTCGCGTGGAGGCGTAGAGACCCATGAAATGAAATTATAACACTGTGACGGGGTGAGAAAAGATGGGGTGGACCGGAACGGGGTTTCCCAATTTTAGGAGCAGGCTTTATTAACATCCTATATTAAAAAACACTTTTATAGTACAGTTGCTGGAACATCACTGTCGGCTCTGAATTAGGTACCTGCCTCCACCTAAAAGACTGAAATTTGGCACCATGATTCCCTATCATATCCTTGGAAATTGTAAGTACTTCTTGCTTTCCTTTGTTTAATGGTTCGTTTTGATATCAAAATCAAACCCAAGAGCACTCCAGCTGTAGTACCTACTGAAACTTGGCATTGTGATCAACAAAGCTTACTCTATAATAATATGTTCATTTGAAATATGTAAACTCCAAAGCTGGCGGCACGGTGGCTTAGTGGTTAACACGTTCACATCTCAGGATTCCTGGTTTGTATCCCTGGGTGGAGTTTTCATGTTCTCTCTGTGTTCGTGTGGGTTTCTTCCGGGTTCACTGGTTTCCTCTCACAGGCCAAAAACATGTATTCAAGGTAAATTAAATGCTCTAAATTGCCCCGTGTTTGTGTGTGTGGCTATGTGAGTGTGTGGTGCCCAGTGGGTATATCTGCCCTGTGCCCAAAACTTTCTCCCCTGGATGGGCAAGGGGAATCCCCATGAACCCTCGGAGAAGATTAAGTGGAAGACAATGAATGAATGAATGAATAAAAACTCAAAAACATTTGCCTTTCAACTTTCACGTAGTTTTCAAGTTCTTACTCGTAGCGCTGCATTGGTATTCTGCTGGTTTTCAATAATTTTACGGGTGAACGAACGTCTCAGACAATAAAATTTAAGGACCGGATTATAAACTTGATTAAGGTTCCTGTTTGATGAAGATTGGTGTTTGATAGTTGCCGTGGAAATTTCTAGGAAGTGATTTTCCCAGGTTCCACCTGATGTGCAACAAAACAACCTCCCTTACTTTTAAATCAGTTCGTTTTTGGAACACTTAATTTAAAGAACGGGAATGTTATTCCTTCTTGGTCATCATCCCCAGTTTTATTTGATGTGAAGACTAAATGAGCTTTGCTGCACCAGCAGTGAGCTCAGCAGAAAAACAAACAAAAAAAGTGTCAGCTGATATTTCACATTTCTGAGATGCTTTTTACTGTCCAACATATGGGTAAATGTGGCTGCCAAACTACTGTACATGTGAGCCATAGGTGGCCCTCATATGAAAACATTAATATGGATCCAACCTGGTTCTCATAACTGGGTTTAAACACATGCATTATTATATTCATGTTCAATACACTGAAGTCATTTGTTCATGATGTTCTCCCTGTAAAATATGTTTCCAATCACATGAGCCGATGAGTTCTCCTGCACGGTTTGTCAGGGGTCACGCACTATACATCGATGGGTAATTAGAAAAACAGGTTGCTTTTACTAAACTAATTCCACGGCAGGTTTTGGCACATGTCTTCATTCACGAGGCTTAAGTCATAAAATGAAAGCAGCGGCACCAGATAATTGAATGGTAATGAAGAACCTAAATTATACAGAGGTGAACATGGATTGTACACAATCATAATTTGATGGATGATGCCGAGTCACAGAGCAGACAGACAAGGTTGTCTGTTGGACGATAATGACTGAGCGGCTTTTTTAATAACGCAGTATAGTACAAAAAGAAACAAAGAAGACAGTCGGGGGTAATCGATGGCAGAACAGCAGAAAACCTGAGGAATGAGTCAATAATTCAGACAGACCTGACTTTTGAAAAATCTTTGGTTAATTTAGACATCAGCCATTAAATGAAAAAGGAGACTGAGATAATTGCGTAGAATACAACTACAGAATTGTCATACACTCTATTGCATGGAGGAAAGAGTCTGGTGTAGATGAACTTGACTGGCCTGCACAGAGTCCTGACCTTAATCCGATCTTTGGGATGAATTAGAGTGAAGACTGAGAGCCAGGCCTTCTTGTCCAACATCAGTGTGTTACCTCACAGATGCGCTTCTGGAAGAATGGTGTAAACTTTCTATAAACACACCCCTAAACCTTGTGACTGCCTTCCCAGAAGAGTTGAAGCTGTTTTAGCTGCAAAGGGTGGACCAACGTCATATTGAATGGGATGGGATTTAACTTAAGCTCAGGTATGAGCATAATAGGACCATGGTGCTACACGGGACTGCACAACACAACACAACAGAGCCAGGTCCTCTAATCCGTGTCTAAGATCAGTGTCTGATCTCACAAATGCTCTTTTGGGCCACTCCAAAATCCTATAGGAAATTCTTTCCAGATAAGTCCAGAGATGCTCTGATCGCTGAGGGAGTGGTAGCTCAGTGGTTAGGGTGTTGGTCTATCAATCAGAAGGTTGGCAGTTCAAATCCCAGGTCCACTGATGTTACCAATGTGGGTCCTTGAGTAAGATCTTTAACCCTCATTGCTCCAGGGTCCTGTATCAACCCTGTGTTCTGATCCCAACCAAGTTGGGATACTTGTAAGTTGCTTTGGATAAAAGCGTCTGCTAAATGTAATGTAAATGAGTAACTTAAAGTTTGATGTCATAGAATAGGTAGGTAGTAAGATGAACATTTATATATTATAATTCTAAAACTGTATTATTTATTATTTCTTAAGGCACATCCATTGGAGAACATTATTCTATCACTGGCCAAACAAACACACAGAACAAAGAGCAATTAAGAGCATTCAATTTATCTTGAATCTTTGTTTTTGGACTGTGGGAGGAAATTGAAGAACCTGGAGTAAACCCATGAATACACAGACAGAACATGAAAACTCCATTTATATTGGGACTCAAACCTAGATCCTCAGCGTATCGGATCCCCAGCTGAGAGATGGATGTGCTAACCACTAAGCCACGATGCGACCTATAATAAATTGTGTTACGTTATGTTTTATATTACATTATATTGTGTTATTCATTCTTTCATTATCTTCTGCTGAATCTGCTGAAGGGGGGTTCGAATCTGCTGGTTTACAATGTATAATAAAACGTAAATAGAACGTATAATCCCCATTTTTTTTATATTTTCCAACATTATCTTTCTTATTAAAGCATCCTTCCCTCTCTTTTCACATGGTTCTGCCCATCATCCTGTCCAATCTGCAGAAGGCTGCACACTCTGTCACCCCATCTCCGACCACCTTAGTGTGAAGCTCAGGCTCATTAAAAAAACTCTTGATGCCATTAACGACTTTCTCAGATATAAAGCTTCACGCTGTTGGGTTCGCTCACATCTCTTAAGTCATGCATCAAAGCCCAAATGGCTGAAGACAGCAGGCGGGAAAAGAAAACCCGAGCTGTAAACGGTGGACGACTAACGAAACATGGACTAAATAATTTAAAGCGCTCCAGCTAACAAAGATAGTGACGCTGTGGAGCGGGTGGAGGCTCAGACTGCATGCATCAGCAGCTTTCTTTTAACTGCTAAAAGGCTGAACATCTTCTGCTGGTGAAAACGGGAAAATTCTGTAGTTCCACAATCCAAAAACATGGATTTAAGGTGAAATGGCTACTTTAAATTCCCCTTATATAGTGAGTGTGTGGAACCCCCCGCGACCATTATAGAGGAATAAGTGCAAGTTAAAGAGATAAGATCAGATAAGAATGACAAAATTTAAACTTGATGTTGAAGCCAATGCTGTCTTCTTTTGTAAAGTCTTTATATGTACATGCTGCATTTTGATTAGTTGTTAACAGGCCTCATTCAGAAATCAGCCAGTGCCCTACCTGTCAACCAGGATGGACTGGAAATTATAGCTAAAAATGCTGTAATGTAAATTTGCCTTAAATGGAACTGTCAGACACTCGTGAATAATTCTGTAAAGCACTTCATGCTGATTGGCTGATGGATATGAGCCGGTATTCACTGAGGCTCAACACATTTGACTTTTTTCAGAGCTGGAAGCATGGTGGTGATTTTAAAGCACAGAGAAACGACGGATGAAAACCATTCAGTGTGTCTTTGAAGATACCCATCAGCCAAAGTGCAAATCTTTAGAGCCTTAAAGGAATCGGGAATCCAAAAGGCTTTTAAGAGTATACTCGGGTTCAGGTGTGAACACACTGCCTGCTCATTCAAAGGAGGATTGGTCTTCCGGCAGCTGGCCTTCCTGTATGGGCACAGGAAGCGCCGCTGTCCCAGCTGGATGGTGTTGATTATGCAGAGCAGTGTTCAGCGTAGGTTTCCTTCAAGTTCTCCTATTTCGTCCCACATTTCAAAAACATAGATCAAGCTAAATTGACTGCTCTAAATTGCCCCATATAGTCTGTGTGTGTGTGTGTGTGTGTGTGTGTGTGTGTGCCCGGAAATAGGTTGACGCACTGTCCTGGGTGTATTTGCTCAGCGCCCGAAAAATACTTCCCTGTATGGGCATGGGGAATCCCCCTGTGACCCTCGTAGAGGATAGGCAGAAGATGAATAAATGAAAATTGTCGTTTAACAGGATTGGACAAAAATTATGGTACCCTTATCGTAATATTTGGTTACACAACCTTTTGAGATAATCACTGCAACCAAACGCTTCCTGTGACTGTCAGTGAGACTTCTGCACCTCTCAACAGGTATTTTGGTGCATTCCTCATAAGCAAACTGCTCTAGTTGTCTCAGGTTTGAAGGGTGTATGGGTGCCTTTTCCAGCTCCTTCCAAGGATGCTCAATAGGATTTCGGTCAGGGCTTATAGAAGGCCCATTCAGAATAGTCCAATGTTTTCCCCATAGTCATTCTTGGGTGTTTTTAGCTGTGTGTTTTAGGTCATTATCCTGTTGCAATACCCATAACCTGTGACTGAGACCAAGTTTTTTGACACATTTCTCTCTATGATCTCTCAAAACCCCTGAGCCAGATGCAGCAAAGCAGCCCCAGAACATAACAGCGCTTCCTCCATGTCTCACATTTTTTTTCTTGATCTGCTTAAATTTTGTCTGCAAACATATTTTGTGTTTTGTTTCTTGCGTTCATTGGTTCCTGTATTATCACGTGACTGGGATTTTGATTTATATTCCCTTCAGTTCCGGTATGTCCTCGTCGCATCTCATTTATATTGTTCCGTTTTGCGTGTTGGTTCGTGTTTGTATGTCAGCGTTTAATCTGTGTTTAATAAACGCCATTTGGATCCTCACCTGGCAGCCTGCTCCTTCTAGCTCCCCTCTGTGCGAGCTAATGGTAGCTCCCCTCCGTGCGAGCTACTTATTTCAGCAACCAGCACGCTAACGTAACAGAGACAGCATCCATAGTAGTACACAATGACTTATAAAAGCTTAAAAATGTTCTTTACAGACTTCAAGTAAAGTGTAATTGTCTTGTATTAAGTAAGAATGTCTAAACATCCAAAGTTCATAGTATAATGCATTATGTCACGTTGTGTTACAAAGCCTTATGTCAAATAGATATAATTTATGCTCATTACTATGAACGTCTATGTACATTAACAAAGTCTTATATAATAGTCAAATACAATAAAGTATTATAAAAAATGAATGTACTTATAATACATTATGAATACCAGATTTATAGAAAGTGTTTTAATCGAATTTGCAGAATTCAATGTTCTTGCCTTATTTTGAATTTTTTTTTGCACAAAACAAAATCTCAATTGAATCATAATTGCAGCTTTATAATTTAGAGATACAGAGATGGCATAGTGATGACAGCTTCAGCCATCTGTTGTGCAATATGCACACAAAAAAAGCAAGACAACCTCTTAATACTTTTTGTATTTGTACTGTTTTTTTCTTCTTGTTTTACTTATTTGGATCTTTAGGATCTAGGATATGAATATTACTTTTTTTTAAATGCGCCCGCTGAAGACATAAAAAGTATGTGTAGAAGCTACCAAGGTCTTCACGTTTGTTACACAAAACAATCGCTTTGATCCTTATCAGTCTGGCTTTAGATGCTTTCTTTGTTTGATGCACTTAAATCATCAGATTCTACTGTCCAGTCCTCTCAATTTCAGATTCTCTGGTCCTCATGCTGGACATGTCCACTGCTTTTGATACAGTAAATCATCAAATTCTACTGTCCACTCTTCTCAATCTCGGATTCTCTGGCATGTCTCTTAAATGATTTCGCTCCTTTCTGACAGGTAGGACTTTTCCAGTGTCTTAGGACAGGGATGTTTCAAACTCTCACCAAGTAATTACTGGAGTCCTGCAGGGCTCAGTACTTGGACCTTTTCCTCTTTTCTTTATACACTGCTCAAAAAAATAAAGGGAACGCTTAAACAACACAATGTAACTTCCAGACCTCCATGGGATAGTAATTT
>JAOUQT010336735.1:0-13091 GCA_025769995.1 Xyliphius kryptos | reverse complement strand
CGACTGCAGCTTTTGGACGTGGAGAATAACCCATATCTGATTAAAGCGCTGTACGGCCTGCTGATGCTGCTGCCGCAGAGCCAGGCCTTCCAGCTGCTGTCTAATCGTCTGCGCTGCGTCCCCAATCCGGAGCTCATGAGGACTGTGTAAGTGCTTTTTACCTTCGAACGCGAGTAGAACCCGTGTATTTAGTGTCAGCTGAGGGAATGGATTGAAACCCAGATTGGTTATTATGAAATAAGGTGAGGATTTATAGCACTCGTGTTGAAAGACTAATCAAAACATCTTTGGTGTTGGAGATCTTATTTTTGTCCGAGGCAAGTTTATAGAGCACCTTTCATTCCGAAGCATTTACAGAGGAATAAAAAAGATCAAATAAATAAAAATAACTCAAATAGTGCATTAAAAGAAAAGAAATGTGTGAATGAAATGAATAAATCAGTGCAATAAAAGAAAGAAAACAGAAAAGGAGGGATAAATAAAATAATATAGGCAATAAAAATAAGCAGCAAAGGGTGAAGAATAATTGAGCTCAGTGCTGTCGTTGGGAAATTAGTATGTTCTATAACCAGACCGTGTTTCAGGGAGGACTCGAAAACAGCCGGATATAAACGGCCCACCCAGCCGGCGGCGGTGGACTACAGAGAGCTGCTGCAGCATTTTGAACTCGTGCAGAGCAAACACCGCGAGGTTCGGCACCAGCGGGCTGGACACGCCGAGCAGCCGGACAGGAAGCTGGTGCTGTAGGAGATGGTCCATTACCATGAACTTGCACTCGGATGGATCCTGCTGTGCGATTTCCTCTGCTTTTAAAGCATCGGTCCTGCGGGGGGCATGGTGGACTCTGTGTTTGTTCTTTTAAACCTTTAGGAAGTGCTTTATACATACGGCGCCTGTACGTACAGCTCTGAGGGGTTTCAGTGAAACGGGCGGACTGTATAGAATCCCACATGCATCAAGGACTTTTAAAGCTCCCTTATATTCCAGTATGTTCACATGGATCAACGTATTTTAACATTTTCAGCTCTTTCCACCAATATTCGCGCCACTGAAAACATTCTGCTTAGTTTTATATTTCATTAACGTTTTGTTTTTTAATAAAGCATTTATTTGCAGCTTTGTTCATTTTATATATGTGAAATAAACCTTTATTTTTCTTTTTTCAAACGTATTTGTGCAACGGTGGTTGTCCCTCTCTGATTTAATGATTACACAGTAAGATCCTGAGATCAGAGTAAAGATGCCAAGCCGTTCGTTTTAATCCCCAGACCTTTCACATCCACACACCTGTGGACTCTCCTCTTCCGGTCGTCGCATCCGGATTTTCAAGCCGTTACAGCTTCAGGGCCGTCTTAGATTTGGAATAAAAATCTGGTTTTATACTATCATATATCCAACCTTGTGACATCACAGATCACCACCATGCTTTACAGTCAGAATGAGAAATGAGAGGCTTTGCAGAACTATTTTTCTTGTTTTATCAGAGGTGCAAATATTTGTGAAGAGATCTGTACATGCACTGAATGATGGAATGTACATATTAAAAGTTTGTGGCTTTATGTAACCGTAATATTAACATTTATGTGAACACGCGCGGTGTCCGTGTCTCACAGTCTGCACTGAAGTACCCACCATTCTTTTAACTATAAGAATAAAAGGAATGAACAACCTGGATTACATTTTAATTCATCTTCTGTGGATGTCTCCTTATAATACGTTTAAATAGCGGGGGATTTTGCATTTGCATCCCGTCCAGCAGGTGGCAGTAGCGTCCTATGAGGTAATTGAACTCCGGTATGCAAAAAGTGCAGTGGCTAATTTTCTGTCTGCTTTTAAATACGATGGAAATTAAGAAATTAAACATGAACAGAGTGCCCATCGATGGGGGTCAAGTTTTTTTTAGGTGTCATAAGTATGTGTACTGACCTCCTTATCAGTTTCAGTTGGAAGGAGATGTGACCCCAAATGATGTTATTACAATCTTTATTGCTTCAGCTGTTATATTTAACATTCCTAGTCGTATTAAAGGTGTTTTATGAGGTTGAGGTCAGACCTCTAAGACTTTAAATGTTCTAATCCGTTGTATAAGAACCTCACTTAGTGCCCCGATGCGGGAACAGGATACAGCCTCCTAAAAGTCACAAGGTTGAAGGCATCTCAATGCACATAATGACCATGTTTGCTGTAATTGAGAAGTCTTTTTTCAATAGTAGTGGATTCTTGAAAAAATAACCACAATCTTCACAAGACTTCTTTAATATTAATGTTGCTCAGTGCACGTTCTCCTTTCAGTGCTGGGGATTACTGGTGTAAATCCCGATCTGGGTGGAGTTTCTATGTCCTACCCGTGTCTGCGTGGGTTTCCTTCCACAGTCCAAAAACATGGATTCAAGGTGAGTTGAATGTTTTAAATTGCCCTGTATAGTGTGTGTTTGTGTGCGTGGCTTTGTGAGTGTGTGCCCAGCGATGGATTGGCATCCTGTTCTGGGTGTATCTGCCAGGCGCCCAAGATGTTCTCCCCTGGATGGGCATAGGGAACCCCACCGCGACCCTTGTAGAGGAATATAATGAATGAAATAATAAGTGCTGGTCAATATATTCAAGCATTTGCTCATCATTCTAAAATTAGTAAACACGGCACCCTCTACAGCTGTGGCCCCCTTTTATAGGAAACAATATTCCTGAGGATACCAATTCCAACCCATACATACAAAACATGAACTTAAAAAAACAACTTTTTGCTATTGAGCAAAATCTACGCAGACACGGGGAGGACATGGAAACTCCACTGAGATCGGGATTCGAACCACTAAGCCACCGTGCCGCCCTCACTTATGAGTTATAATATAATATTCATTTTATACAGTCATTTAATACAATCACTTTTTCATTTTATTTTCCAAATCAGGTTTATTTATTCGCTTAAAACACCAATCAAACCAAACCGCAGACAAAAAAAACAGGTTGAAGCTGGGAAGGAAGAAAAAACTACGGAAGCTTTTCTTGGTGTTAATTAATCCACAATATTGGCAAACTCAGTGAAGGACATTGATCGGTCAGCTCCTAATATATGGTGGAGTTTGCAGTATTGGAGCTCTATTAAAAAGTACGTTTGACGGTTTATGTTCCCTTCAGTTTGCACATCTAACTGCTGAAACGTTTCTTTAAAACACCAAATCTATTCTTGCCAGTGGCAGTAATTGGAAGCTGAGCACTGCTCTTTGTACAGGTTTACTTCACGCCGCCACAGGGCGTTTAGGCCAATACACAGCTCAACCACTTTTCTCCTTTACAAATAATTGGCTCGCCAGGGGTTCAGCAAGATTTAACTCTCGCTGTGAGACCACAACTGAGAATTACAGTCTGAACAGAAACTCTCTGATGGCCAGTGATCATAAACACCCTCGGCTGAAATGAAATCTTTATTTTGATGCGACTTTCAATTAAAAATAAGGAGAAATCAGCCTGCTTGGACATTATTAGCATCCGAAATAGATAAACCCTTCGCAAATAAATCGTGAGTAGTGCATGGGGTTTACTGCCCGGCGTCTGAGCATGAAGGCCATCAAACTCGTGCTTACGATGGGCCTTTGCTCGGCGAGTGCTTTGATGAAAGTGTGGACACCGAGCAGAAGACTGGATCTGAGCGCAGTGGGTTTGATCAGACATCTGAAAATCCCGAAATCAAAACGGACCGAGGGTCCCTTGATATGCTGGAGGCTGCAGTCACTCTCTGCCTTTGGCTTTGCTCTGAGATCACACGGCGCTGTTCTGGCCACGCCGGGCACTTCAGTCATTGATCATTTCCTTCGCCGTTTGGAATGGAGGCCTTGTGGTCTCAGGCGTACCGTTGCGTCGCTTTATCACGCGGCTGTGCTGATGGCATCTCATCAGCAACTCGCACTAAGTTATGTTAATGTCAAAGCTGAATAAAAGATGAAGTAAACACTGCTTTGGATGGATCATTATTTTGTTGGGGCTACACTGAATTTTAAATCGCCGCCCGTTCGTGCATCCGACGTCCTGCTGGTAATAAATAAGGCAGCACGGTGTGTGTGTACAGCAAATGAGTTTGATTACAATGTCTGCGTTTATGTAGATGTGCTAACAGATCGGTTATGTTTCTGCGCAGTGGAAATGCTCCAGTGTGCCAGTCCATTGCATCATCATCATCATCATCATCATCATCATCATCATCATCTCTTCTGCTGCTGGTGGATTTCTGCAGGTTGTAGCATGAAGTCTCACATTGTCATCTCTGCATTTGTTATATTCTGCAACGAACCTCAGTTTTTTAGACTTTCAGGTCATTACTGACTCTCTTCCTCTCCCCAGGCTTTTAAGATCATATTTCAAGAGACACTTAATTTTTGGCTTGACTTGACTTGAGTTGACTTGGCTTTACCTGCTTGATTTGACTTGATTTTTGATTTGCCTTGTCTTGCCTTGACTTGACTTGACTTAACCTGGGTTGACTTGACTTTTGACTTGACTTGACACTTGATTTGATTTGACTTGACTTTTTCACCAGACTAGACTTGACTAGACTTTTGACTTGACTTGACTTGACTTGACTTGGCTTGACTTGACTTTTGACTTGACTTGACTTGACTTTTGACTTGACTTTTGACTTAACTTGACACTTGATTTGACTTTGCTTGACTTTTGACTTGACTTGACTTGACTTGGCTTGACTTGACTTTTGACTTGACTTTTGACTTAACTTGACACTTGATATGACTTGGCTTGACTTTTGACTTGACTTGACTTGACTTGACACTTGATTTGACACTTGACTTGACTTTTGACTTGACCTGACACTTCATTTGACTTGGCTTGACTTACCTTGACTTGACTTGACTTGACACTTGACTTGACACTTGACTTGACTTGAGTTGACTTTATTTTTGACTGGACTTTTGACTTGACCTGACACTTGATTTGACTTGGCTTGACTTTTGACTTGACTTGACTTGACTTGACACTTGACTTTATTTTTGACTTGACTTGACTTTTGACTTCACTTGACACTTAATTTGACTTGACTTTACTTTTGACTTTACTTGACTTGATTTTTGACTGGACTTGACTTGACTGGATTTTTGACTTGACTTGACTTTATTAGTCCCACATGGGGAAATTTGCATGTTCAGTAGCAAAGAGACAGCAAATGGAAGGTTTAAAGGTTTTACATTTTTATATCTAGATATATATACAAAATATCAGTATATACAAAATAGCGCATCCCTGTCTCGTACAAAGCAAGAAAGTCGTGCTTGAGCCGCTCAGTGCAGTGTCAAAGGAAAGTCTATAACCATTACTCTTCTAAAAGGTCTGAAATTTTCATCAGGCTTTAAAATATTAATACAAAAGCCCGAGGCTAAGTGCCACTCAGCAAGAATCAGAGTCCATCACCGCGATATGATGCGATTCCAACTTTTAAACTGATGCTGTAAATACAACGCAGCAGGAAATGTGAGATGTGAGACTCTGAGATTCCTGACGCTAAGCCGCTCAGCGTTTGTGCTCTCTTTTTTTTTTCCCTCTCCCAGATATCTGATTAATATTAATGGGCGAGACAGGTTATAAATACACTCTCATTCTGTCTGATCTCATAATGAGGTCTAATATTTTCAGAACAGAACTTTTTTCGTGGCTGTTACATCTGTTTTAGGAACAGGTCCGTGTCATGACATGATCAGCTGTTTATCTGGTGCAGTGGCTCTTCAGTGAGAGAAGAGGTAGAGAAATGAGAATATTGCCTGATATCTGAGAACCGATAGTCTACCGGATATTAAAACTGGAGCGGAGAGGCGAGCTGCACTCAGTGTGTTCTCCGGATTGTTTCCTCCTGCACTGGAGGCTGATGATTGCATTTTCTCTTCTGGCAACTAGTCAGTCCTTTTTTTCCCCTCGCAGCTTTGTGTCTGAGGGGGCTCCTCGATTTTGCACTCCTGCGCATCTGCACACTGAATACAGATCGTGCCAATGCTTTAGTGCAAGGTACAAGGTGTCTATACTTCTGATTGTCGTGGGGGGAAAATGGTTAATAATCTTTAAAACTAGTTTGAAAATATATCTAAAAAAATATGAATTAAGCAGGGCGGCTCGGTGGCTTAGTGGTTAGCATGTTCGCCTCTCAGCACTGAGAATTCCAGGTGGTCCATCTGGGTGGAGGTTCCTTGTTCTCCTCGTGACATAATGCATTATAACATGAACTTATTTAAACTTTTGATTCTTTGGATGTTTATAAGTTGATGAACCGTTAAAATATATCATTTATAATGCATTATGTCACTTTGTGTTATAAAGCCTTATGGCATGTTCTTATAACACTACATGAGTGTGAGTATGTACATGTATGGACATTAACAAAGGTTTATAACAAGTATTATAAAGCATTATGAATACTTTATAAAGCTTTATAAGTGTGTTTATGAATGCATTATGAATACCGTATTTTGGTAAAGCGTTACCAAAAGTCTATATATGAATAAACTTCCCGTCGTCTCTTTTCCGCTTAGTCAGGTTTTTATGCAATAAAAAAAAATCAATATCTTCATATTACACATCATAGATTATTATATATTAGTTTCCAACAACGTTACAGTCAGTGTGCAAAACTACTTAAAGCATATAAGTGGGGAAATTTAAAAGTGTAATTTTCCAAACTTCCTACATCTGCTTGAATTCCCTTAGTGAGATTAATGAAGGTCTTTTACTAAATTTTGTGAATCATTAGGCCTGCAGCAATAATTTATCCTGCGCTTTGTGGAGGCAAATGGAGTCTCACGTACCCAGTGGGCCAGAATAAAACGGGCTGCGTTTGTAGAATCATTCAGCAGTAATACATTTAGGTGGTGCCCCACCCCCCCTTAAAAAAAAAACCTTAAAGAACATAAATCGGAGATATGAACATGTTTTCTGATAAGTGGCCTGGTAGACATTCATGCAGTTAGCACAAGACGATACGGCTGCTTTTGAAGTAATAAGCGCAGAGTGAATCTGAAGATTTACGTCTATTAGATTTTGGAGTAAGAGTTTCAGGAATGATGCGATTAGATGAGGTCAGGGGATTTCTCAGCAGTTCAGATCCTTTCTGTGTCATTTTTTCATATTTATTTTGATTTGTGGCGTGTTTACGGCGGAGTGCAAGAAGTAGTTTGAGGAACAATACTTTGCAGAACTGCAGGGAAAACGTGTGAACTAAAAAAATCAAGTCATTTGAATCATTTCGTTTGATCCAGGGTGGCACAGTGGCTTAGTGGTTAGCATGTTCGCCTCTCAGCGCTGGGGATTCCCGGTTCGAAACCCGATCTGGACTTTCCATGTCCTCCCCTTGTCTGCGTGGGTTTCCTCCAGGATCTTGGGTTTCCTCCCACAGTCCAAAAACATGGATTCCAGGTAAATTGAATGCTCCAAATTGCCCTGTATAGTGTGTATGTTCGTGAGTGGGGATATTTGAGTGTTCCGCCCAGCGCCCGAGATGTTCTTCCCTGGATGGGCATGGGGAACCCCACCACGACTCAAGTAGAGGAATAAGCAGAAGATAATGGATGGATAGATTATTATTATTATTATTATTAAAAAAATATGGAAAAGAATGATCTGGTGCCCTCTTTGCATTGTTTCGTCATTGTATCAGCTCCACTCATCATATCAATGGATTTTGTACGTCCCCATGCCCATTCGGAGGAGAACATCTCGGGCGCTGGGCAAGGCGCCAATCCATCGCTGTAATGAGATTTTTTGACTACATTTATTTCTAGGTTGATTCTATCACTGTGTTTGGTGTTTATCCTCTTTTTTTAATTTTTATAGCTGGTGGCAGACCCAATGCAGGTGCATTACCGCCACCTACTGAGCTGGAGGTGTGTTGTAAAACGCTCATGCAGCTAACGAAGTTAAAAACAGAATGGTGTTGTATGTTAAACAGGGAGGCGGGAAGGGTTCTTTTAAAACGAACAATATACAACTAAAGCAGTTTACTGCATGTTTTCCTGTGATGCTGCTGGTGCACCTTTAATTTAAATTTAAAGACACCCTGTTAAAAATGTAATTATAAGTGATTTTTAATTAAATACCACTACGGTTTTACCTGAAGTACACGTAGGTGCATGTACATTTATACTTCTACTTAGCTTTAACTTTTAATTAAGCAATAGTTTATATTATTTCTAGTACTTTGACTGAAGGAAGGGACTTCAGTACTTCGGCCTCCTCTGGTAGTTAGAGAAATACTAAGTGAGATTAGAAGAGACAGAAAAATGTTTACTTCACCGTGTTATGGTGGGGTGTTAATGATGGTTATCACAGATCATAGCTCGGATGGCAGACTGAGCTTACATGCAGTGATGAGGTTAAGGCTTTGCTCAAGGACCTTATGGAACAGGACTATAGATATTTTTCATTTTGGTTTGAATATCAGGTGCTAAATCTTCCTTATGCCTGCAGCCTGATGGAAGCCGTGACATAAAGACACTCGATAAGCTGGAAGTCCTCACAATCTCATTTCACTTCAAGGGTTTTGGGTTTTATATAGAAGGCGAGGCATTGAATTTCTGAGGGTTTTGCTGTCAGAAAACGATGTGGTTGACCCTGTGTAGCCGAGCGAGAGAGAGAGAGCGAGAGAGACTGACACAGAGAGAGAGAGAGAGAGTAGAAAATCAGTGCTTGAGTATAAGCTGTGCATAAGGAGAATGAAATGGTTGAAAAAACACCAAACCCAGAGTCTTAAACACCTTTTATTTAATAACCGGATTTCCATTGTTAAGCGCATCAGTGTTTCTGGTCTGTATAGCACAGTTTCAATCGTACACAATTGCTGCCTCAGGGAGGCAGAGAATTTAAACAGGAAATTCATTTATTAAGCTTTTGATGTGGAACAGAAACCTGGTCCCAATGGGCTGCTGGGATAAGAGCAGGATTTATTGTTGCCACTTCCACCGAATCAGAGAGTGAATAATATAAGAATGAAAGATAACTCAAGAGTTTGTTATGAAAACCTGAGACGAGCACAAATCAATTGCGCTCAGTCATAAAAGACGAGCTCTGCTTCAGACCAGAATTTACTTAAATATGTGTGGATTATTTAATTTTTTTTCTTTTACTGCCTATTGTAATTTAATCCTGGGTAAATAAAGCTTTGTTAAAAGTACAAGGGTTGTGGGGGTTTGGGGGGGGTTGGGTGGTGGTTCCCCATGGGAGAACGTTTCGGGCGCTGGGCAAAAACACCCAGGAATGGGTGCCAATCCATCGCTGGGCACAAACTTACTCACACACGCTATATGGGGCAATTTAGAGCAGCCAATTTACCTTGAATCCATGTTTTTGGACTGTGGAAGGAAACCAAAGAACCCGGAAGAAACCCATGCAGACATGGGGAAAACTTTATCCAGTTTGGGATTCGAATCGGGAATCCCCAGCGCTGAGGTGTACGATGTTTGGGGTAAGAACACAAGCCACAATGCAGTGCCCCCTAAAGGTTATTAAATAATAAATTATTCTAATGTTATTGACTATTGATGGAGGATATTTGCAGGCATGGTATCTGATGATGCTGCCACTTCCACACTTGAAACTCACCTCAGGACATTTCATCCTCACAGTGAGGCAGCAACAGAACAAACGAGAAGCTCCAGGAAAGAGAAAAAAAAGAACACAGATTCCATTAATTAATTTTTCATAGCAGAACTGCTGCAAAACCCCATTAAACGAACTCGTTCGTTTCATTATTTTATTCCGGCGCCTTTTTCAGGCGAGCAGGAAGCACAGGCCATGCAGCAGCAGAGTGATCGACATATTCAGGCCAACTTCATTTTACAAGTCGGTTTCAGGAGTTTGATCCTCTGAATTCAAAGTCCAGCAAGAACGACACGCAGCTTCGGCTCTGTACACGTGAAGGCATACGGTGATGTTTTCTACGATTGTGGGAGTTTCACTAAGCGCCAGTGGTTTGTAAATGAGGACCAGGAAGCCGTCTAGATGAACCTGGAGGAACTGCTCAGCGTCGGGCGAGAGCAGAAAAGACCATCTGTCTTCCACTTACATCTCTCTCTTGACAATTTACAGAGCGGAACATCTTCCAGTTTCATGAAAGGCCCAGAGCAACTCTTCATCACTTTTTAAAAGGTGAGTTGCTCGCTGTACCACAAACACTATGTCACTGAGGGTTCATGCTGTCATAAACAGTGTGCACAGTGTTCAGCATATGAGGAAGGGATTTAAATAGACTGTATTGCATTTAATTAAAAGAAAAAAGATTGGGACACATTACACCTATAGGTTTTTTTTTTTTACATTACATCCTGATTCTAAATTCAAATAAATAAGAATTTATGGTGGATTTTTAAGGCTAAGCGCCACCTAATGGACCACACAGGTGATTTAACATTATTTTATATTCTAAACTGTAAAGATAAAAGAGAAAATAAAGAAACATACTTAGTTTTGCTTTAAATAGCGATGAGTTCAGGTAAATTGATGGAAAAGCCAGGGGTCGTGCCAGAAAATTTATCGCGTGTTGTCACTTGTGGAAAACATGAATCATGGAGCGATCAAACGCGGGGGAGGACCGACTTAGACTGCGAGATTTACAGCGCTGGTTCGTCAGATTTAGAAGGTATTTTCCAAACAGATTAAGAGGATGAATCTGCAGTGACTGTGGGGGCGCTGTCTTTAATAACAACATTCAGCCATTTCAATTTGAGTCAGAGGCAGAAGAGACCACCAGAGGGCAGCAAAGAACAATTTGAGCCAGTCATCAGTACTGGAAATTCTGACTGGTAGGAAGTGGGCTCTTAAACACGTCTCGTTAACTTCTTTACATCTCCATATTGTTGGGAAAGCACGTGGTTACAGCGGCGCGGCATACTGTATGTGTGCAGAGTTTTAATGCTGCGGGAAGAGAGAAAGCCATGGGACAGGAGTGGGACTTTTGGCGAGTTCCAACGGCTGAACGGCCCGCTTTCCACAGCCCATAGTTGTGTTAGTCGCCTGGCACGAAGAGGGCACTACAAATAACGCAGTAAGTGAGTGAGTGACGCTTCGTTTAAAGCTGATAAATTTTGTCCACTTTTTGATAATTTTGGATTATTTGACACCTTTCGGTCATTTTTCACAATCAGTTCATCTGCTTTAATTTCTCGGCTTGTTGTCCACCATCTACGTCATGTATGACGTATATACAAACTCCAAACACTGTGGGGCGGGGCTAAATAAAAATATTTACCCCTTGAATTTGAAGAGGAAAAAAAATCAGAACTATAGATCTTTCTATAGTCCAAAATCATAAGTTGGGAACTTAATTGTGCTGTATTTATGTATTTTATAATTGTATATAAGGTGGTGCTTAAACTTTGTTGTACTACATGCCATATGTATTCAATGTGCTTGAGGTTTTGGCGCTGTGTGGACGTTCCAAGCCAAGCTGGAACAGAAAAAGGCCTTCCTCAAACTGATAAAGGCATACAGTTGCCCACAATGCAACACTAAATCAAATGATTAAATATTGAGTTTGTTCATCGAGTCTATAATCAGCATACATAATAATCAGTCAGAATTTGGTATGTTTTTCTTTTGTCCGTGATAGTCCATGTGATTCCACATGATATTACAAAATTCCAAACGCATCTTTTTCTGTAACATCTGCATTATTTATCGGCCGATTAATATTAATCTTTTTTATTGAAAAAAAAAGCTTCTAAAATAATTTTTCCACAGTTTTTTTTGTGTGTAATAATTTGTGTGGAAAAAATAAAGGCAACAGAAGACAGACTGACTGCAGGGGCAGAATAGATGGTTGTTCTAAAACAGTGTCTGATCAAAGCTGCGCCGTGCAAGAGAGAGAGAACACACGTTTCATGTAGGAACGACTGACATGGTGCACGCTGGATTCAATGATACTGACACACACTCCCCACCTCTGCAGCTAATAACACAAAGCAGAGCAGACATGTGGGAGGGCTGTGTCCCAAATCTCTGCGGCAGTGCACAAAGCTAGAGCATGGAGACTCCTTTTCCCTGAGCTCAGGTGTTTTAGCCACGCCCACTACTAACAGGTGCAGACAATCAAGCTTAGCCGCAGCAGATCTTTTACCTTTAAAGAGCAACACAAGGTCGGTTTTCTCTTTTGTGTTTTCTTTCTGTGTTAGAAAACCGGGCTCACATTTCAGCCTTAAAACTCAGTTTTATAATGAGATAGAATTAGCAGAAGTAGAGTTTTGTAATTATTACATACATTTCAGAATGAACGGATATTTGGTTTGTTTTTTCTGCTGTAAAGCACGACACCCCCTTAATGTCTTTAATGCCATGTGGTTCTGCACAATGAGACTACATTCCTATAATAATACTGTGTGTGTGTGTGTGTGTATTGTACTGTGGTAATACTGTGCAAGTCAATATCGGGATGAGGTTGAGCTCAGATGATCGTGGGTCCACGACACTCAGGACTACATCCTAACTATAATATTTTTTAATTTCTTTATATTTTCAATATGGCTTTTATGATTCGGTTACAAGTGGACCGTGTAAGATAAGAAATGTTTCTTTTTTAAATCTATTTTTAATGTTTTAAGGTTAACATGCAGCAAAATCAAATCTTTGGAAAAATTAATAAATACGATAATTAAATAAAATAAACTAAATGGGGTAATAAAGGTAAAATAAACTACTTAAGTTAGTTTACATGCAAGGTTCAGTAAAAGTTGTTATAATTCAATACTTTATATTTTTGTGGGCAAATTAAGTGCTGAGGCTTTTGGAGCCCTCTACAGGAAACTGGGGCAGAGATTCGGAAAAAAAAACCCAATGAAGGGTGACCAGCACCAATCAAAAATCATCTACAGAGCCCGCAGACTAAACTTTATCTTCTCAAGGCTTAGGAAGTGACCAACACCGTCTTTCAAAGTTTAATTAAAATGAATTAGAAGCATTAGGAATGTACAGGGGGGGTTGGACAATGAAAGTGAATCAGCTGGTTTTAGACCACAATAATAGATTAGTATGGTGTAGCGCCTCCTTTTGCGGCCAATACAGGGATTTGAAGCCATTCTTCTTGCAGGATGGTGACCAGGTCACTACGTGATGCT
>JAOUQT010336725.1:0-13091 GCA_025769995.1 Xyliphius kryptos | reverse complement strand
CCCACCCCCCCCCCCCCCCCCCCAACCCTAGTAGAGGATTAAGCGCAAGGTAATGAATGAATGGATACTGTAGCAGCAAATTGGAGATTCTTCTAACCTAGTCATGTTTTATGGTGTATAGACCTAAAATGTAAATACCTAAATTATTTGTAAGGAATTTAATGTATTGCATAAAGTTATTCTTAGTTATTTTAGTGCTTACTCCAAAATTATGTATACATGTGAAATTGGAAGCACAGGCAGTAATGATTTAGAATGACTTCAAATGAATGCATATTATGTCTTCTTGTAGGGTAGAGCGTTGTCTGACCATCATATTCAACAGATATGCAGAGAAATCTTACAGAGTAAGCATTCATTATAAATGACAAGATAAATTATTAATTTATACATGGAAATAACACTTAGCTGGTGTATTTCATTTGTCTATATATTTCTTGTTTTTTTTTTACTTTCTGTATTACATACAGGTGTGTGGTATATGCAAATGTACCTGCCAATTTAAACAAATGTAATACTAATATAAACATTATTTCCCATATTTCAGCTGAGATTTCCTCACTTTTACTTAGCCACCAACACAACCAACAAAGAGACTGCAAGAACTGTCAGACAAATCCAGGTCCCCCTGGGCCAACAGGTCCACAAGGTCCAAGAGGTTTTCCTGGAGCACCAGGATCTAATGGAATTAATGGGCATCGTGGTTTACCTGGGAGGCCAGGTATTCCTGGCATAAAGGGTAAGAAAGCCAAGAAATAAACGTAAAGCCATATTTACTGTACTTATAATAATTTGTATGAAACTAATAATAACATGGCTTTCAGCGCTGGGGATTACCGGTTCGAATCCCTATCTGGGTGGAGTTTGCATGTTCTCAAAGACCTTTGTGACCAAAGACCTTTTCTCTGTTATCATCCTTTCTGGCTGATGTTTTTGTCACTTTTGCATTTTGCCAGTTCTCTCACTATAGAGGTAGCATGAGGCAGTGTCTACAACCCACAGAAGTTGCTGAGGTAGTGCAATTTATTCAGGATGGCACATCAATGCGAACTGTTGCCAAAAGGTTTGCTGTGGCTGTCCCGAGCATGGAGCAGATACCATGAGACATGCCAGGATACATGGAGGGGGCCGTATATCCGCCGCCTCATTAGAAGCATGCCAAATCATTGTAGTGAGGTCATACAGGCACGTGGAGGCCACACACACTACCGAGCCTCATTTTAACTTGTCTTGAGGAATTTGCACTAAAGTTGGATCAGCCTGTCATTTGATATTCCAATTTGATTTTAAGTATAATTTCAAATCCAGACCTCCATGGGAGTAATTTTGATTTACATTTTGTCATTTTTATGTTATTTTCTTCTCAATGCATTCTACTCAATTCAATTCAATTTGCTTTATTGACATGACAAATGTACATTTGTATTGTCAAAGCGTGTATATATATAGAAATAATAAATAAATAGTAAGAAAAAAATGGTACTCTACTAAATTTCTAACTAAAAATTTATTCACTGAGATCTAGGATGTGTTACTTTAGTGTTCAGAAGATTAAAGCTGACATCCTCTAGTGACTTGAAGGGGGAAGCAGGGAGAGTCTTAAGCACCAGTTAGGGATCCCAGTTCAAAACGATTTGCTTCATAACGGGCAAGGCACCCGCATGTCCTTCATGAACCTGCATATAAGGGCAGTTGCATGGTCAAAACCGACATGCCATGTCGATAAGTAGATTTTGCAGAAAGACATCTTTTGTCCATAAGGTCCTGAAGGAATGAAAGAATATCTTTTAAAGGAGCTCCACCTCTCAAACACACGCTACTTACAGTTGTATAATGATCTGTTGGACAGAGCCCTAGCCTCCTGATTAGTTGCTAACACGCTAGGAGGCAGACTTAACACATGAAGGTTAACTCTCGGGGCCAGGCCCAGAGTGCCAGTCTTTCTGGGTGAAGGTGGTAATTCTTCCCATTCGCCTGAAACAGTAAGTCCGTGCAAAGCGGAAGGGCACACAGCTGCACAGAAAAGATACATGATCTCTGGAATCCTGGGTCCTCCATGACCATGGGGATTTCTCAGTATGAGTGACAGCCCCTCCTGACTCACTTTGAACAGCACGGGGTGAATCAGACACAGAGGGAGAGACATGTATAATGGCACCCGCAGCCAGGGGTGAGCCAGAGCAACGACCCTGAGAGGCACGCTTTAGTCCTGTATTAAAAAAAGGATAACGGGTGTATGAGGTGAAGATATTGACGGCAGCTGGGCCGAATCTATGTCACAGTAGTTTCTCTACGTGGAGATTGAAGGCACCCCCCCCCCCCCATACAGTGGGTTCCTCCATGACAGGATGTCAGTGCCCGTGGTGGAACATGTGTCGTGTTGCAAAATGGATGTGTCTGACTTCACTCCAGTGGCTCAGTGCCATGATAAATTGTATCACTTCGACTGTGCGATGGAGATTCTGTGGCACCCACAGACAAACAGTTTTCAAGGGACTGTCTGCACTTCGCTGATATGCTGGGCCGCATGAGCGCTGAATCCAGGTCTAACTGGAAAAATGCAGTGTTTTGAGATGGGACCAGATTGCTCTTGAGATGGGATAGCAGGGTATGCATGTTTCCCTTAGCACATTCTGTCTGAAGTCAGCTATTACCAGCAAATTGTCTATAAATGTCAGAATCCTCGTGAGTCTCAGCATGGGAGCCAGGTAATGTGCCATGGGCTGACAAGTATAAGCCACAGTGCCTTCTGGTGGGAAGGCAGGAAAATACATGGCAGGCTTGTGAGCATGTGTAATGGCATCCTTTGGTGGAAAAGCCAGGTAATGCACTGCAGGCTGGTAAGCCTACAGAGCGGAGGCCATGTTTTTCAAGTTTGTGAATGTTATAGGTGTATGAACCTTTAATACACATTAAAGGAGCAAACTGACTGTAGCACTTGGGGCAATGAAACCTTATTCAGCCAGGTGTTTGGGCAAAAACTGCAAAGAACTGCTAAAGTGTTATTGCCACTGCGGAAACTAAGACTGCTCAATCTGTGTGCCTGCAATGCACCGTTTCTCCACTTCGGACAGAGTTTTAGCCACAGGCTGTAAACCCTGAGGATTTTACAGCTTGTCGAGTGTTTTGCAGGACAGCTCCAGAGAGGGAGTGTTTCTCTTAAGAAGCTTTCTCATGTCATCCAACTGCTCAGCCTGGTTGGATGAGAGGATAGAGGACACAATGAGTGCCCTCACGGCCGAGAAGAAGGCCCGATATGAGGCCTCATGGGCTAAGTCCGTGAAGCAGTCCAACTTACCCCGGAGGACTTGTCTCGGTGGGCTCCTGGCACCACCGGGGCTCCTGGCACCACCGAGAGGTCCGTTCTTGTTCATGTCAGACATGTGGAGCTCCCTTAGCCTGGAAGCTCAAACTCAAATGTGGTTGGTTCGGAAAGGGGGTCCCCTAATGTGGAGTCAACCTGGTTGTCCCAGCTGACTGACATCAGAATGCGTGCTTCGAGCCCATGCATTCTACACAAAGAAGATGGGTATGCTTCGTTGCAATGAGGGCGCTTCCTCAGTGCGAGTACAAACGCCAGAGAGCATGTACGACATAGATAGGCTGAGGAAAGCTGGTAGGTAGACATAAAGTACCTCGTGGGCAGGTGGGCAGCTTGAATCGAAAAATTCAGCGCAGGTGGCTAAAATGCATAAAAAATGACCTGGTTCGAATTCCTTTCAGTTTCACACCCAAAGTGGGCTGTTCCAACGGATTGTCAGGACTATCTAAGGAAGTTAAATGAAGCTTATCTAGAATAAAATGGAGAGCTGATGACTGGATGAGAGGGCGCACCAAGCGAATTGTTAAAGATGGAAAATGCATCCTTTTATTTTTTATGTATGACTTCCAGCATTGGACGCATGTTTGTCTGTCAAGTCAGACTTGGTGCAATTGGATGCTTTGAATGAGGATGGTACCTCATTGAAGATGTCCCTCCCATATGTGGGTCTCAAAACGAAAGAAAAACACCTTTTTCGGATACATGCTATTTCTACCATAGCACTTAAAATGTCTCAGAACACATGCACCACTACTGTAAATAAATATTGAAAACAATAAATAGTTTCTATGATGCCTAAGTAATCTCTTATCCAGCAACCTTTTTGGCAAATGGCTTTAGAAAGGATAGCGTAACTGTAATATGCTGAAGTCTTATAGTGTTAAGGAATGTGGTTTGCAAAGGAACCAGAGAACGAACACACAGGATGCCACACAGGATGATAGATTCAAGTCCAGAGATTTATTGAGGTTGAGGGCAATGTGGAGAATATGCAGATTAACTGAGACGTAGGAGCAGATGATGGCTGGGAGGTAGAGGCGAGCCAGGAGACTTGAGACACAGGGATGACCACGGCTGCTAGTAGACACAGACAGGGAAAAAAAAAGGCACAAGGACCTCGGAATGGCAGTCAGCAGCAGTGCTTGAAAACCAATTCTCTGGCACAGGAGCAGTGGAAGCCTGGAGAATATAAGGCTAAGTAATCAGTCTGTAAATTGACATCAGATGAGGTGAGTCATGTGATCAGCCCGGCTGCAGCAGTAGACTCTTAAAGAGGCAGTGACTCTTAACAGATGGTACTTTTGCTCATATTAAAAAAAAAGTGTATAGCTGCTAGTAAGGCCCGCATTGCAGTGCGCTCAATGGATCCAGGTAAGTAAACAAGTTTATTTAAACAAGGAAAACACACAAGTAAAACACAACATGGGAAAAACAGACAACGCATGACGAAACTAATGGCCTCTGGTGCTCCATCTCTCCCACGGATGGCCTCGGGTGCTCCACCTCTCTGGCGGACGGATTCGGGTGCACCACCTCTCTGGCGAACGGCCTCGGGTGCTCCACTTCTCTGGCGGGCGGCGTAGTGGTCGGCCTCTGGTGCTCCACCTCTCTGGCGGATGGCCTCGGATGCTTCACCTCTCCGGCGGATGGCCTCATGCGGAGTGGCTAGGGGCTGGAGTGCTGGCTGGTCTATAAATGCCTGACTGGCAAAAGGATTATTTATGAAGCTAGGAGGTGCATCCATTCAGGCAAAGGAGGTCATGAGAGTCCTGCACTGGAAGGCATTATCAGGGACTCCCACTGGAAAACAGGAGGAACTGTCCTGTTTACTGCACCCCTCCTCCTCCCTCACCTCAGACGCGCCACGGTCCTGCACACATGAAACAGAAGCAGTGCAAACACCAGACTTCCTTACTGTGTACGCCACCCGCCAACCAAGTGATACGGAGTCGCGGGCGAGGCCAAGAGATTCAGGGTTGCGAAAGAAACAGGTGCATGCAGGAAAGTTAGGATAGTAGGAATAATGGAGAGGGCAGAGTCATGGAAGATTACCAAAAAAAAAAGAAACAATGGGAGGATCACACATAGTAGCCCCAGAAATGCCAACAGAAGAAGAAGGAGCACAACGTACAGGGATGGTGTGAGCGATTTTGGGAACCAGGAAAACTAAAACGAGGAACACATACGACAGATTCCACACGGTCAGAGACACGCTTATCAGGCACCACACACTCCCCCACACACACACTTCAGGTACGGCATGCTCACACGCGCACCTCAGGTACCACAAGGTCCGGAACACACACCTCAGGTTCCAAATTAAATAAGACCGGCATTCTGTCACGAACGCTAGTCAAGCCCGCGTTGAAGGCGCTGAATGGTTCCAGTAGGCACAGGTAAGTGAACGAGTTTATTTGAACAAACACACAAGGAAACACAACATGGGAAAAATGCTGTAAATGAGTATATGGCATTGGTGATCGTCTTCATTGCGAGATACGTCGATTGAACTGTTTACCAATCAGCACTATGGCAATCGGGTACCAGGTTGAGTGTTACACCTGGTATCTCTCCAGTTTATTCTTTAATAAACCGAGCGTTTTACGTTTGGATTGGTCTGTGGTTCTGTTCTTGCGCAGAATCCTAACAGTAACAAACGCCATGTCCTTATTATGGATCAGGCATTTTCCACCGAACCAGATCGAGCTGCAGCTATTTACGATCCTCGATTTTTCTCTGGGTGAGTTACACCAGCGTATCTGTGGTCTGTCTGCAGCGATTTGCTCTGTGTCCGAGCGCCAGACGCACCTGGAACAGGATTTCAACATGTCCGACGCTGACGCAGCAGCACCTCTTTCTTCGCCTCAGGAGTGGATTGAGACACAGCCTTCACCGCTGCCGGTCACTCACTCAGAGTGTTATGACGGTAATCCTGAGACGTGTGAGAGTTTTTCTCGTGTAGTGTTCCTTGTTTTTGGCTGAAAGCCCTTGAGCTACTGTTTTACAGAAAGTAACGTTTATAATTTCATGCCTGCGTAGTCAGGCTGGTATTTGGGGCTTCGGCCTCTGGAAAGCTCACACGCCTGAGATGAGTAACTTTGGATTATTTATGAAATTATTTAGAAACACTTTTCAGCATTCGCATCATGGCTGCTCTGCTGGTGAACGATTACTAGAATTACATCAAGGATCATGCTTGGTAGCAGCTTTCGTTGTAGACTTCCGTACACTTGCTGTTCAGAACATGGCTCATGGCTGTCTTCCGCGCTGGACTTTGTTTCGAGATCCGCAGGGAGCTCGTGCTCCGGGACGCTGACATGTCGCTTAATGAACTCATCTCTTCAGCGATTCGGCAGGATCAGCTCATGTTCCCACATGGGGCTGTACTTGCGACTGAGCAGTCTCTTCTCGCCTCTTCGAGCTGCACAGAGCGATGCAACTACAAGACTCCGAAGCAGGTAGTCTCTGGCCGTCTTTCCTTCGGGAAATGTGAGTGTCGTATTCGCAGTGGATTGTGTATTGTGCCAGCAGTGAGCACCTACTGGCATCATGCCCAGTGGTCCCTACTAATCATGTATTTTCTAACCAGTCTTCTGTGACAGTAGGTAAAGCTACTAATTTAATGTTGAGCTCCTGTCGAACTGTAACGCTTGCGTGCTGGTGGCCAAACAGAAGCTTGCATGTCGAGCCGGAAGGAGCAGATTGCCAGGTGAGGGTGATAGAGGCGTTTGTTCACAAGGTAGCAAAAATGCAGGACTGCAGAAACTAAGGACCGACACGCAACATGAAACATAATTAACAACACGAGACACGGACAAACCGGAACTGAAGAACATATAAAGAAAAAGTCTCACATGATAAGTTTGACTCACCACACGTGGACGGCACACAACATGGGGTAGACAGACATGGACGTTGGGACAGTGTGAAGGGACCAGGAGGGACCAGGAGCACTGTTGTCATCGTGGACCAAATTAGGAGAAGTAGGGCCCTAATCAACAAAAGCGGTGGCGCAGCGGGAATCCGGCGGGCACGTGGCAGCACATCGGGAATCCGGCGGGCACATGGCAGCGCAGCGGGAATCTGACGGGCACGCGGCAGCGCAGCGGGAATCTGGCGGGCACGTGGCAGTGCAGCGGGAATCCGGCGGGCACTCGGCGGCGCAGCGGGAATCCGGTGGGCACGTGGCGGCGCAGATTTGGAGGTGCGTGCGGCACAGCAGTCCAAATCAGTTGTGCAAGCAGCACTGCGAGAATTTGGCGCTCGCGCAGTGGACCAAATCTCGCTAAGCGAGCGCACAGCAACACGAGAATTGGGTGAGCGTGTGGCAGCGCGGGAATTGGGGAAGTCAACCGACTCGTGAATCGATTCATGTGCGCAAATTTGTTCACGAACCGACTCGAAGTCTGGAAGGAGCAGGTTGCCAGGTGAGGGTGATAGAGGCGTTTATTCACAAGGTAGAAAAAACGCAGGACGAGACAAGGACAAACCGAAACTAAAGAGCATATGAAGAAAAAGTCCTTGGCATGCGATTACTAAACAAACAATAAAAACAAAGGACAGTTAATTAACTAAAACGGAATGACAAAAACAAGTTAATTAACTGAAACCACAACACACAAAAGGGCAGGTGCGCCGAGCGCACCTGACGTACATGATTCCAGTTCAAGTAATTTATTTATATAGCGCTTTTTAAAACAGTGTGTCGTCACGAAGCAGCTTTACAGAGTCCAAAGCCTAAACCCCCAAAGAGCAAGCCGAAGCGACAGTGGAAAGAAAAAACTCCCTGTAATAATGTTATTTTAGGAAGAAACCTTGGGAGGACCAAGGTAAATATTTAGCAGTGTGGAGGAATTGGTATAGAGTTTAATACAGTGGCATTGATAAAAGTGACTACAGCACCATAACTTAAAGTGGCAAAGGGCTACCTGGGAAATTTACTCTACTAGTTGTAAACTTGGTGAAAAGGTGAAAGTCAGCACCGAATAGCCCGAACTTAGCACAGTTTAACCCGGAAATGAGATGCAGTCCTATTCATATAGTCATCTTGTTTTTCTCAATGCCAGCAGAACATGACGAAATGTAGAGTGATTTTTCCCCTCAACCATGACTTTGGATCTTTTCTCTCGTCCTGTGTATGGATTGGTAAGGTTCTCTTTATTAGCGAATGTCCCCGTCTGGCTCTGTGCGATGACAAAGCATTGCAATCATTTCTTTAATCCCAAAGCGCAAAGATTATTTTGAGAGTTGGTCTAATGCTTACCAAATATTTTTTCCTGCCTGTTGGGATCAGCCCTTATTTTCTCCCAGCATCCCAGTCTTTCTTTGTTTTAAAACTTTGAGACTGCATTCAGGGAGAAACTATCTTCGACCACATATGGTACCTCAATGGTTGCACTCAGAGCTCAATTGGTAAAATTCTTAAAATGAGCTCTTCAAAGTTGGATTAAGAGTCAAGTATATCTGTTTTCCGAGCGCTGAAAGTGAGTCTGAATGTATTTGCCATCAGAGCTTCGTTTGTCTGTTGACTCTAAATGTGTTGGATACATTTTGCTTTTTCTTTCTACATGCTCTGAAAGCGAGCACAAATCTTTCAGCTCTGGGATCATTCATCCTGTTGACTGCATAGTTTTTGTTATTTTTGTTTGTCTGTGGTGTAAAGGGACAGTAGATACGAGGGCATGTACGATAGGACACCCCTGTCAGCACTGTGGCTGGGATCCCTATTACAACCCTAGACACATCTCATCTTCGGTGAACATCCACCAACCCTGCTTTTCCAGGACTGTCATATTGTGGCCCCCAGATGGTAAGAGCTATATTTACATATCTGCATGGATCGGTTTGATTTATCACATGTGTAATTAATTTTCATGTTAATCTGTCTCACCTGTTGGGTTTGTCACATGTTTTTCCTGGTGCTGCTCATTAACTCTGTCCTTCAATTTAAGATGCTTTTCTTTTTACATTTCGACAGCAATTTAGTATGTCCAGTTTTCCTATTAGAAAACCTTTGGAAGGTTAAAAAGAAACCTGAGTACCTGGAGGATATCCACACAGACTTTACACACAGACCTACCTACCAACCAACCAACCAAACAACCAACCGTACATTTGTCATGTGAATAAAGCAAATTGAACTAAAAATTGAATTAAATGGGGTTTAGTGGTCATTCACTACAATGATATAATAATGGTCACCAAAATCATTGGATGCATTTTGAGAGTGAAACCAATTCCATTATTGATGTCATACATTATACGGCTCATTTTTAAAACGTCTGATTAATCTGCAACGCTCAATGCTGTATTTTGAACTCAACAGCCTGCAAATATAGATGAATTGTATTTGTCTTTTGCAATATTGTTCACAAAATCACACTCCTTCACAGTCATTGTTGTAACAGTTGTGTGAACACCATTCACTTGAATTACACAGATTTATGAGGATAGATTTATACTTATCATTTAAGTGTGAATAGCCCTTTAATTAAAATAAACCATTGCCATAATGCTTAATTATGGACATAAAGTTTTATAGATTCATCTGAACCTCACACAGAATTAATATGACAAACTATTGGCACCAAGAACCGCACACATGGGCCCAACAATTAAATCTTGTAAGTGCTGGAAGACGAGCCTTAGTGTTAGACCTTCATCTTAACTATTCTGCCAGCACTTATACCCCATTATCAAACTTCAGTCATTTACATTACATGGAACTTATGGTTATGCTTTTGTACGATTATCAACTTGAGCAGTCAAGGATAAAACACTTGGTTTCCAACGAAACAACACACTACAATACTTCCCCCCCCCTCTTTCTAGAGTCAAAGCAGGCAGAAATAAAATAACATTTTCACGCAAAACTATTCAGCAATATCTTTTTTGTTATAACTCTCCTGTTGCTAAACTGCACAAAAGCAGATGTCTTATATAGAGCTTTGATATCATGGCAGTAAACATTTAAGTAAAGATTTCAATTTGATGGCTTGACAAGCATTATTGTGCCTTGTGAGCAGAGCCAAATGTGAAAGACTCGGTTGCCAGGACAACCTTAGATTCACTTCAACAAGTGCAATATGTATTGTGTTCTCGACAGCTTTTGGCTGAATATCGTTCATTTTAGAGAAAGGCATGTAAAATAAAAAGGTAAAATACACAAACCAATGAGATTTTAAAAGACTATCTATGACAGGTGTGTTAACTTACTATACAAAGGTAAGTTTTAACTTAAAGTTTACTATAATAAGAATAATATGAATTTATTATAAATAATAATAATATATTAATGAACCACTAATACGATAGTATTTAATTAAGTGCTTTTTTTTTTAATTAAGTGCCTTTTAATTTTGGTTTTTGGATTGTGGTCTTGTCTCACACATCGCTCACAGCTTCCAATAGGTAGCTAAAGCATGTCTCACACCTTGGCTGTGAGTGAGGTGCTGTACTACCAGCTTGCTGCCCTGCAGGGAAAAAAGGTGTGCTGTAAGATGCAGCAATTGCATGCTGGGGAGGCATAAAGTGGTTGCCAGTCCCAGGTACTTACATTGTCAGAACATTTGACAGTCATGCTCAAGCTAGGATTGAAAAAAAGCAGAGTTCTGATCTTAAATTGTATTGTACATGCCTTTGAGTACATACACTGACACTAGATGGCAGTGAATATACAACAAGCCGAATCAGTTGATTCTAGAGTAGGTGTACCTACCTAAAGTAGTTTAAGTATTGCACAACCTAAACATACACATATACATTATGGTATAAACAAAGAAAGACAAGCAATAAGCCTTGAAATGAAATTAGGGAACCTGAAAAAACTATGTACTGAGTGCTCAATAAGCATAATGCATGTGAATGAGGTCAACACAGAATGGACAATCAAAACAAGTATAACTGTGTTCTTGACTGTACCCCAGACATGTCCAAAGTCCGTCATGCAGGCCAATCGTAGGTTTATAGTTTGTTATATGTAAGGGTTTATATCTGTTAGAATGAATAAATCATACATTTTTAAATGTAATTCCGCGTTCTACCACATGATCGCAGTACAATACTAATACGATCTGCCTGTGCCTCTAAGAAATGAGAAAATATTTAGAGGCAGAAGAGTGGCTTTTAATTATTTCTCATTAGACTATGATGAAGGCACCAATGCATCTGACACAACTACAGATTTGACCGCATGGATGTGACCGAAGAGCTGCCTGACCTTAAATGAAAATTTCCTAAATTTAAGGTAATTCATACAGTTTGTTTAATGTTATCTGAGTCCCTAGATATATAAGTTGCAGCAAAAAATTGGCCATGCTTGCTTTACCCCAACACACCAAAAATGTGCTGCCATAGATCTGTTACTAATATGGAGTGTCCTTGGCCAGGTGAGAATTCTATTATACAATTACAGTCATGTCCCAAAATCTCACAATGAATCACTCCTACAGACAATGAAACCACCTGTGGCTGGTACAAATGCAATAGGGTAGGTGGGGGATGGACATGAGTATACTGGTGTTACTTGGGACCCCACCAGGATCTGACAGCACCTTGGGTCAACGGTATTGGTTCTGACCAACCCTCAATTTAAACAACTGACTGGTTTAAATTAATAAAATGTTATTTGAAGTAATATCAAATATCAATATCAAATGGCCCACTTAGTAATGGACTGTTTTTGACAAACTACTGGGCAATAGATTCTGACAGACCATCTAGGCAACATACTCGTTCTGACAGGCTCTGGTGGTTCTCTAAGAGGACACAAATTATGGATATACACACATATCAAAAAGTGGGTTCAGGCATGCTGACAGGCAAACAGTGCAAGATGGTAAAGAGTTTCGGATTAAAAAGGTCTTGGAACCAGACTTACTCATTGATTAAACAGGGTAAGAAATGCTCTCCAAGCTAAAGACATGCCTACAAAGTTGGCGGATTTTGGTAACAATGTATCCAAAACAATAATTAAAGCAAAAATGTTCTTTGAGTTGATGAATTCCAATTCAGATTCATGCCAGTGTTTAACAGAACCAGGAAGTCCTTGTTCGGACAAATATGTTTGTATGTCCATCAGGTTTTTGAACAAAACCGTTTGAATCAACACAGCCTGTCAGAACCGCTCTGTTGCCTATATGGCCGGTCAGAAACAGTTCATTGCCCCAAGGGTTTGTCAGAACCAGTCCATTATCCAGAGGGTAATCTGTCTGCTGGATCTTCTATGACAAGATTGTTCTTCAAGCTGACTGCTTTAGACGACTTGGACTAATCTGCAATATTATCAAATAAAAGAAGGCTCTTCACACCCAAGAAGTCAACAGAATTAAGAATGGGATGAGAGCTTCTGCTCAATATAAGGTTTAAACCCCGTAGCCCTGTAGGATAAAACAGTATATTCTAACAATCATTGCTTTCTGAACCAGTTACAGTGTACAGTGACTGCCAAGCTAAAACTACATTATTACACATGCGATATAGGGGCAATTTAGAGCAACCAAATCACCTTGATACCATGTTTGTATCAGTATGTACTGTGGGAAGAAACTGGAGAAGACGGATGAAACCCACAAGGACATAGTGAAAACATGGAAACTCTACCCAGATTGGGATTCAACCCTGGATCCCCAGCACCGAGGGGCAAACGTGCTAACCACTAAGCCTCTGTACCAAAACAAGTGCTATTGTACCAATTTTCTATACTGTCACATTAGCATGTGCTTCCAACACATTTCTGCTAACAGGCACCTACCTTCAAACAAAAGAACAG
>JAOUQT010336717.1:0-13092 GCA_025769995.1 Xyliphius kryptos | reverse complement strand
AGGCATGTCTTTGAAATTCGGAAAAAAACCAGAGTACCCGGATAAAACCGGTGCAAACACAGAGAGAACATGCAAAAACCATGTTGTAAAACCTGGATTAAACCCAGTTTCTTCTTGCTGTGAGGCGACAGCACTACCCGCTGTGCCACCGTGTCGCCTCAGATTTTTTTTTATAGCACATTTCACAAACTCAAGGTCACTTTACAATTAGGAAAGAAAAGAAGGGAAAAAAGTGCAGGAAATAAAGAGATGTTGGTCACAGCCGCAGCAACAGAGCCAAACAAGCTACCTGTGCATTGTACTCTGATACTAGTAACAGTTGATAAACAGTCCACAAATTATCCAAAACCCACTCAAGGGCTTGTGCTTGAATAATTAGCTCCAGCTATTTAAAAAAATAAACTACTGGCCATATAAATTCTTTTGGTGTCTGTAAATAAAAAAAATGTAGTTTGCAAACAACCTGGGGCTATCGAGAATTGTCAGAAAATATACTGCTTAATATCTGCTTAGGGGACTGCCATGGCTTAATGTTCAGGGAAGATAGCTTTGGACCAAAAGGGTTTAAACTTTGATCCAGAAGGCATTAATGGTTGAAGAGCAACTGATAAAGGTATCTAACACCACAATAGCTAACCACTGCACTGAATACACTAGCTGTGTATTCACTCCAGGTCGGTTATATACAAAAAATATCAATTATTGACATTATGAGTACTAATGTTGTGGATAAGCACTAAACACGTTCACATTCAAAGTGTAAAACTAGATGATCGTAATGGTAATTGGCATAGACAGACATTAAAGACATGCAAGTCTCCTAGTATGAATTTGGGCATTTTCAGGACTCATTTTGTAGCTCAAAAAGTTAGAAATTTTAGAGATGGTTGTATCAGGAAGGACATCCAGTGTGCCAGATCGAAATGTGGTGACAGGAAAAAGCCAAAAGATGAAAAAATAGACCACAACTCTATAGAAAAATCTATATACGATGCCTAGTGTTTGCTCAGCTGTTAATTCTGTTTCATTGCTTAATGTGTAACATATGTTTGTTTAAGTAATATATTTGCCATTGTCGTTAAGTAGCTAAATCACATTAGATGCATTCATTCATTACATTTTTTACCTAGTTTTAGGGTTACGGGGAATCTGGTGCCCACCCAGCAACTCTGGGTGCGAGGGCAGTAACAAGACAGGGCACCAATCCATCATAGGGTGCACATACAATAACACAGATTGCTGGTTCGAACCCCACTCAAGGCAAGTCATGGCTGAAGTGCCGTTGAGTAAGGCACCAAATCCCCAACTGCTCCCCGTGCGCCTCCGTAGAGTGCAACACACTGCTCAAGGTGTTCAGCACTGGATGGGTTAAATGCAGAGAAAGAATTTCCCTACAGGGATCAATAAAGCATCAATTATTATTATTATTATGGAACAGTGGTGCAGTGATAGTCCTTTTGCATCAGCAAGAATTTTTATTAAATATACATTGCTAGTAAAGTGATGGACCCATTTTGTGACGAACTTTTAACAGAAATGGTATTCTGCATTTCTTGGATGTGACTAGTGTTTATTTGAGATACTGTTGCCTTTTATTTCCAACCAGTCTGTTTATTCTCCTCTGGCCTCAACATCAAGAAGGCAAGAAGGCATCCTCAAAACTGATGCTCATTGGATATTTTCTCTTTTTCTGATCATTCTCTGTAAACCATAGTGATGGTCAAGTGTGAAAAATCCCATTAGATCAGTACTTTCTGAAATACTCAGACCAACCTGTCTGGTACCAAGAACCATGCCGCATTAAAGTCACTTATATCACCTTTCTTACCATTTCTGATAATTGGTTTGTACCTCAGTAAATTGAATTGACAAGTCTACCATCCTACGGCCAAGTACTTGCCAATTGTTTGGCAAATTAGACATTTGATGCCAAAAACATGCCACTATGTCTAATAAAAAGGCCAGTGAGTGTGCACACACAATTAAAAGTACAATGCAGCTAATTAATAGAATATAAGAAATATTATTTAGTGCAGCTGACAATGGGAAGTGTGAAGATCGATAACATTGAATAATTCTTATTTGGTCTTCTCATGTTCATTTTAAAACACTGCTTCGCTGGTGAATGAATCATTTCATAGCAAAGTAGTGACATACGCATTTACCCTAACAATTTTGACTTCTAACACTAACCAAAGACATAAGTTTAACATCACACACGCAGGCACACAGGGTTCTGCTTTCTTTGAGTTTACTCTTATGGGACAAATAGAATGTGTGTCCGCTGCTTTTTGTTTCTGTAGCTGGTTGATTGTAGTGACATGGGCAAATATCAGCTTTGCACAAAACATCAATACATCATCATCACCATCATCATCATCATCACCACAATCATCATTATCATAGATGCCAGCTTACATCAACGTGTTTGTTAGAGATTTTGAGAGAGAGCAGACAAAAAAATTACGACCGTCTTAAAAATTAAATCAGACAAAAGAAGAAACAAAGGGAGAGTGAGATGGTGAAAATAAATTCTCATCCATAAACACATTCATGAGGAAAAATAAAGCATTTGGTTCTGTTTGGAAAAATCCAAACTCTTACATGTATATAAAAGATAATACACTCACCGGCCACTTTATTACGTACCTGTTTTTAATTTCTTGTTAAGAAATATCTAATCAGCCAACCACTTTTCCATAACTCAATGCATTTACGTATGTAGAGGTGGTCAAGACAACTTGCTAAAGTCTAACCGGGCATCAGAATGGGGAAAAAAAGATGATTCAAGTGACTTTGAACGTGGCGGGTTTTTGGTGCCAGTCTGGTGCTGATCCGAGTATTGCTGGTCTAATGGGATTTTTACACACAACCTTCTTTATGGTTTACAGAAAATGGTGCGAAAAAGAGAAAATATCCAGTGAGTGCCAGTTTTGTGGACAAAAATTGATGTGAGAGGTCAGGGGAGAATGGGCAGACTGGTTTGAGATAATAGAACTCAAGTAACTGTAACTCAAGTAACCACTCGTTACAACCAAGGAACGCAAAATACAACATACAATTTCTGTTGAAAGTATGCCATAAAGAATTAAAGCATGTTCTGAAGGCAAAAAGGTCCAAAGCAAGGTGTGCCTAATAAAGTTGCCGGTGAGTGTATTTTAATCAAATTGAAATACACAAAGATAAAAAAAAGTTCAATTAAAATTTGGGAATAGAAGAATTATTTATACAAAGAATTGGAGTGCCGCCAAATTTTAAGTTTTACCCCTGTCCTCTTTACAAAGAGCCTTAAAAACAACACTGAAACTATTTAAAAGAATATTGTTAGAAATTCAACACCAACTTAAATGTCAAATACATTTCATTTCACTTAATTACCTTTAACATTATTAGAATTAAGTGCATCTGGTAAATATGGCTCTAAATGCACTAGATTATATATTATATTATTCTACATTATTTATATGTTTTTATCCCATTTTTCATTTATTCATTTATCTTCTGCTTAATCCACACAGTGTCATGGGCCAACCAGTACCTACCTGGCAATTATGGGTGCAACAGCAATAACAGCCACAGGCAGGCTGCCACTCCATCATAGGGCACACACACATTCACACACAAGTGTCATGGCGTTTGTTATTCAATATAATCTCTCTGCATATCCATCCTTGTTCTGTTTTTCAAATACGCTTTAATTACCCTATCATCCATGTGAAAGTGAAAGTGATCCATATTTCCATTATGCTTGCAAACAGCGGAATTTGTCCTCCGCATTTAACCCATCTGTGCAGTGAAACACACATATACACAAACTGGTGAATTGAGCACACATGCCTGGGGAGGTGAGCAGTCTTGCACAGCACCCGGGGGTTTAGGTGCCTAAGACATTGCCCCAAATGTCTTTTGATTGGGGGAGGAAACCAGAGCACCTAGGGAAAAAATATGTTTTGTGAAGGAGAGGGAACTAAAGTGGGGAGTGTGGTTATTGGGGGGGGTTGGTGGTCAGACAGTGTTGGGAGGTTAGACAGTGTAGGCAGGTTAGAAGGCCAGGGACAAGTAGATAAAATGGGGGGGGGGGTCAGTAAATGTGGAAAAGACAGCATAGAGGTGTTAGCAGGAAGAGCAGAACAGAAAGTGGAGGAGGAAGACATGCAGGAGAAGGAAATAGACGATGATTATTTGTCAGAGTTCTCAGATATAAGCATATCTCAGGTAGGAGACCAAGAGCTCTACATGCTGGAAAAGATTAACAGTTTTCTAGATGAAACATTTGGCAGACCGTTTTATGTCAGGGATTATTCTTTTGATCTAAAAAAAAATTCATAATATCTGTAAAAAATATCTAAACCAATGTAAACCTCGAAGAACTTGACCAAAAAATACGATACAGGATAAAAATCACCTAAGGAAATTACATGGAGGAAAACGTCCCACTAAACTAAACGCTAAAATTAAAACAAAATTAAGACATCACATATAGTTTTTACTGTTCTTATCTCTCTTCTTTTTTTACACTTGTATGGAGAAGTTAAGGATAGGTTCTTTAAATGTAAACGGTGGCAGGAGGAGAGGTACAAGGGCAGACACTTTCACAGATCACACCAACTCTAAACACAAAACAATACACATGGGTCAAGGTTACCAACAGCAGAGTCTCATCAACTAGATTAGATCGTTTTTAAGTTACAAAAACTGACAGAACTAAAGTTTTTATTTCATTCTCTCAGACCACCATCTTATAACAATAGATCTGATTCAGTCTCATAACAAGAAATCTTGTTTTACTCATATTTTAACACTAACTTACTTCGGGATAATAGTTTTTGTAGAAAATTAATTGTTTTCTGGGAGGGGTGGAGACAAAGAAAGGGGGATTTTAACAGTCTAGTTTTGAACTTTTGGAGGTTGGAGGGGGTCTTAGTGCCCCGGTAAACATGAAGGAAGTTATAAGGCAAGGCTGTCAGTACAGTATAGCCATTGAACCACTGCTGCACACTGACAATAAGACAATAAGAGGGTTACAGGAACGACTGTTTTTATCAGCTTATGCAGATGATGTAAATGTTTTTATTAAAAGTCAAAAATATGTCGAAGCCTTAACCCAAAGCTAGGAAACCTACAAAAAGCGTCTTCAGCATCCGTGAACTTGGACAAATGTAAAGGACTTTTAGCAGGTCAATGGCTGGAAAAGAGCCCACCTATTTTACTAGGAAGTCTCCATTGGAAGAGCTGGTTTTAAATATTTGGGTGTGTTTTTGGGCCTAATGGAATGCCAAAAATGGGAAGAAGTGGGAAATTGTGCGCTAAGTTGTGCAGATGGACCTAAATCTTGCTCCAGCTGTCCTATATGTCCGGTTTTCTGCTCCGGCGGGTGGAGAACCTGAACTACGATAAACACCTGTTCATCCTAAATCTTCACAGCATGGACCTGTCCTTAACAACACTCTTCCACCAATACATCTTAATAGCCTGGTTATCTGTACTAAAATGCAACCTGACATATACCTGTGTGAAGGTTCTCCACAAAGGTTCTCTGGATGGAGTTAAGGAATCCTGGTGGTCTGGACTGCAGATCCTAGGTTGTTTCCCACAAGGCTGCTGGAGGTCCCTGTATAAACTGTCCATAGAGAAGCTTACAGCTGACCTACAGTGGCGAATAATACATGGGACAGTGGCCAGAAACAGACACATAGCGCACATCGTCCCCTCCTGATGGAACCAATGCCTTTTTGTGGCAACGAGGAGACAGTAGACCATTTATTTTTATACTGCCATTGACTACTTATTGCTTAGAGACTGGTGCAGGATGTTTGGTGTTTAATGGACAAAAACCTGTATGTATTTGGGCCAAAATACAAAGTTTCATAAAAGAAATGTTTGATTTTAGCAAACTATGTTTTGGGTCAGGATAAGCTTGCAATCTGGTTGACAATGAGAAACAGAATGCAGGGGAACGGCACGCAAGATGCAGAGATGATGTTTAAAACTGGTTAAAGTCAGACTTAGGGTAGATTTTGTGTTTTTTAAACTAACTCTCAGAATGCAGGAGTTCAGGGAGATGTGGGGAAACATATATGCCGCTATATTTATTTATTATCTGTTTGAAATCTTTCTGTGCTAAATAATGAATGAAAATAAAAATCATGTTAAAATTCAAGTCTCTCTCTCTCTCTCTCTCACCCTCTCTCTCTGTGCTACTTTCTTTCTTTCTTTCTTTTGTTTGATTGTTTTTAGCCCCTGTAGAACTTGTTCTGATGAGGTTTTACACAGGTAGACCCTGAAGTGTCAAGACTTTAATGCATGCATGTAATGATGCAATAGATTTATCTGCCCATAGCATGTCAGAATTAAAATCTAAAATACAATTTAATTCATCCAATAGTTTTACATTATATTTACCATCTTTTTGTCTCACTGCTCATTGTTTCCCTCTCTTTCTGTCCTGTCCATGATAAGCAAGACCCATCAATGAGAACCATCACCTGAAACACACAGGCATGTTCTCCCTTCACACAGACAACGAAATACCGTATAATATCTGTGTTTTCATTAGAGTTATTACAGAAAAGGAATTGGTTGAGGATCTCTTGGACAAAGATGATGACCACTGAGCAATTCTACAAAAAATAGGAGAAAGCTGGCTCATCTGTGCAGCCAACCATCATGAGGTGATGCTGTAACATGACAGGTAAAAAGAGTAAAAGGGTGACATAAAAATTAGAGGGTGCCCAAAGACAAGGGAAAAACACAGAGAAACCAAATATAATTTTCTCTTCTCGTTTGCAAAATGAGACTCCGTCCAGAGATGTAGGAAGCATCACCGGATCTACAGAAAATTGCTAAGGGGTGGCAGACAGATCTAACAGAGTGGCAAACTGATTTTTTTGCATTTGCAAAGTCACATACTGTAACTATTAATTTTTGACAAATTGCAATTTTAAAGAAACGATAAAAAGCATAGACAGAGAAAAAAGAAAAGGGAGAGAGAGTAAAAAGGGCCAGTCTTTATGCATCAAACTGAATAAAGATTCTTTTTGACTTTTCATTTTTCCTTTGTAGTGTCTTGTTAAAAAAAACAGTCCCCGGGACATGTCTGTCCTTTCATTGACTGTCTGTCTGATATGATTTATGTCTTTGCTCTCTCTCTTTTTCTTTCTCTCTCTCCGTTTATTTCTGTTTTCTTTCTTTCTTTCTTTCTTTCTTTCTGGTATGGAACTTTGCAATGGTTACATCCTTATAGAAAGTTAGAATCTAAATCCAAATCCGCATGATCTCCTTGTGTTCACATGGGTTTCCCCCAGCCGCTCAGATTTTCCTATAGGGAAATGATGGAGTGGCACACTGTCTAAGCTTGTTTCTGCCTTGTGCTTCCCGCTGGGCAGTGGCTTCCCCTTAACCTTACGTAGAATTAATTGGGTATTGAAAATGAATGAATGTTCTGTCTTGCGCTTTCTGGCACTCTTAGCACATATGCAATTTTCTGTGTATTAATATTAATTTTTGTGTAGTCTAGCATTGTCCTGGATTGATTTATACAGCACCCTGAAGTTATGGAAACGATAATAAAGACATGACATTTGAAAGCATTTTTCTGTGCTTTGTAGAGCTAGTTTTTACTTCCCAACAATAAAGAGGTCACTTTCTATGCAAGTTAAGTGAAATATTTTTCGCTATTGTTATTCCACATTCTTCTTCTTTTTATTATTATTTGTATGATTCAACCACACTTCTGTATTAACATCTCCATGAATTTGAATGAGGCCAGTTCTAAACTGTAATAGCTACAAACACAGTTCAGCATGGTTGGACCCATACATATAAAACTCTTAAACTGCAGAGTGATCCCTCTATTTCATTTCACTCTTCCAAAAATAACCCAATAAAATTCTATGGCAGAAAATCAGGTCTCAGAGTTCAATGGCAGAGTGTATAATTTAGAAAAACTCTCATTGTCTCTTGATTAATTTAATTAACAAATGAAAATGCTAAGCTTATGAATAAATTTGCATATTAATGCATCGCTCGGGTTAATGAGACGCAGAGTGAAATAATGGTATAAAAATAAGAGTTTTAAATGGGATTTTAGTGCACTACATAAACTAATATAAGGAATAAACTAATTGTGTTGTAGACCTTATGCAATGCACTGAAATCCCATTTAAAACTCTGTAATAATAATAATAATAATATTATTAATAATAATAATAATAATAATAACAATAATAATAAAAAAACACAGATGGTATTTCAAAACCTTTACAGCTGAGAATGCAGTTATGAGTGTATATGTGTGTGTCCAATCTAAACAGAAAAAAATCAATCACACACACAGGCACAGATGGAAGTGTGTGTGAACAGAAGTGTTTGAAGCTCACACACAGAAACAGCTTAATGTAGCACTTCACACACTCAAAGAGAAAGCAGGGACCACCCAGGTGTCAGTGTAGTGTTTTCCTATAATTCTCGGTGTCAGCGCATGCTGGTGTTCCTGGAGCCGTGCTCTCAATCTGCTACCAATTTCACTTGTTCACTAATGCTATAATTCACTGTGGAAATGAGACGTAGAACCGAGCTGGCTGCACCCAGCCAATGCAACACACTTCACATGACGTGTACTAATATAATGTTGCATTCTAGTCAGTGAGTTTAGAATGGACCGGTTTGTGTTTAAAAGAATTTTAAATTGTTTTGAATATTGATTTTACTTATAATTTTATTTCCAACCAAAACAAGTTCCTTAATGAACCAATGCAACAAACCTAAGAACATACTAGTACCTGTTTTTTTTCCACAAACATCTTGGCAGCACAGTTATGCAATGGGTAGCACCGATGCCTCACAGCAAGAAGGTCAGTCCTTTGGTGTAAAACGATCCAGGAATTTTCTGTGTGGAGTTCTCCCAGTCTTTGTGTGGGTTTCTCCAGGTTCTCTATTTTCCTCACAAAGTCCAAATTTGTGCATTGGATATACAAAATTGTCTACAACTTGCATACAATGTATATAACCTTGTGTGTGAATATAACCTTGTGTCAGTCATGATAAAGCCAATTATTCTAAAATGACCTTAAAAAAAAAAAAAAAACATAAAAATAAACAACATAAACCACTAGTGTCTTTCTAAATGAATGATTTAAAAGTTATTTTAATTGGTAAATGTTTGCATTAACTAATATTAATTTATTAGGAAATACTTGATAGTTCCCTCATTGCATACATTTTGCAACATATTGTGAAATTATGCATAAATATGGCTCAACATTTCTGATTAAAAAGAAAATTCAGCTTTATAGTTTGCATATTTAATATTCACTTTTCTTCTTATTTCTGCCTCTCGCCTTATCAGGGGTTGCCACAGCGAGTCAATCTTTTCCACCTCACTCTGTCCTCTGCATCTTCTGTTTTCACACCAACTTCCTGCATGTCTACATTGACCACATCCAGATATCTCCTCTTTGGTCTTCCTCTCTGTCTCCTACCTGGCAGCTCCATCTCTAACTCCTCTTACCAAAATATCCACTGTCCCTTCTCTGAACATGGCCCAAACCATCTTAGTCGGCCCTCTTTAACTTTGTCTCCCACTTCTCCAACCTGTGCTGTTCCTCTGATGTTCTCATTCTTAATTCTATCCATCCTGGTAACCTCAACATCTTAAGCTCTGCAAACTCCAGCTCTGCTTCCTGTCTCTTGGTCAGTGCCACTGTCATGGTGATTCCTGTCTGACTTCATCTGTTAGTTTGTCCATCACCAAAGCAAACAAAACGGGGCTCAGAGCCGATTCTTGATGCAGTCCTTACCTTAAGGCTATCTGTCACTCCTACAGCTCATCTCACAAATGTCATGCACCAATCTAACATACTTTATAGCCACTCCAGACTACCTCATACAACACCACAGTTCCTCACTCGGCACCCTATTATAAGCTTTCTCTAAATCCACAAAGACACAGTGTAGCTCATTATTACCTTCTCTATACTTCTCCATTAACATTATCAAAGCAAAAATCTATGGTGTATCTGTGGTGCTCTTTCTTGGCATGAAACCATACTGCTGGTCACAAACAGTCATTGATTTTGTTAGCCTAGCTTTAACAACTCTCTCTTAAATATTCATTGTGTGACTAACTTTATGCCCCTGTAATTGCTACAACTTTTCATCACTCTTGTTCTTTTAAATCAGTACAAGTAAACTTTCCCTTTATTCTTCAGGCATAATTTCACTCTCAAATATTTCATTGAATAATTTAGTTAAAAACACTTCTCATATCTCTCCTATACATTTCCATAACTCCACTGGTATGTTATCAGAGCTGATTGCTTTTCCCTTCTTCATACTTTTTAAAGCTTTCCTTACTTCATCTATGCTAATCTTTACTGCCTCCTGTTCCACTATTTCTATTCCTTCCACTCTCGTTTCCCTGTCATTCTCTTCATTCATCAGCTCCTGAAAATCTTTCCATTAGATTCTCCTTACCTGTCATTTTCTTTTTCTATCGTTGATTAGCCTGACATGTTGCACATTTTTTCTATCTCTCTGCCTTGCAAGGTGATACAACTCCTTCTTTTCTTCCCTACTGTCTGACCTCATTATAGGCCTTCTGCTTGGTTTTTGCTACCTCCCTCTTTGTCCTACTCTGCATCTCATAAAACTCTTCTTACTCTCTTCACTCCTCTCCCTGTCCCAGTTCTTCTTTGCTAACCTCTTCCTCTGAATAACATTGTGCACTTTCTCAATCCACCACCAGGTTTGCTTGCTGTCTTTCACTTGTCTAGAGGACACACCAAGTATCTTCCTGCCTGTCTTTCTAATCACTGTTGCTGCTCCTACTCAGTCATCTGGAAGCTCTTTGCTACCACCCAAAGCCTTTCTTAACTCCTCTCTGAACTCCTCACTCATTCTCAACATCCACCATTTGATCTTCTTCGCTACATTTGCCCTCTTGCTTTTCATAACCACCAGAGTCATTCTGCAAACAGCATCCAGTGTTGCCTAGCTACACTATCCCTTGCCACTACCTTACATTAATGTTCGGCAGGTCCGTTTGCCACCAGTCCTGGTGGCGGTCATTGTTAACCTGGACCACAACCAATCCGGTATGGAGAAACATTCAATAACTCGCATTTTAGATTTGCCTAATGTTTTACGCCGGATGCCCTTCCTAACACAACCCTCACCTTTTAACACTCAACTTTTATTGGGACCGGCAGTAGAAATACACAGGCTCTCTAATGTTTAATCTAGAAAATCAGAAAATCTAGTTGGCACTGGGATGGAAAATTTATGGGTACTCACTATATAAGCAAGTTTTCTGTTAGAGAATCCTTTATAATCCAGTGATCTCTTGAAAAAAAATACAAATATCAAGATAAACTGGTAAATGTCTGACTAAATATGAAAACAGATTTATTTTTATCAGCATCAATGGCCATTTTAATGACATAACCAAGGTCATAAGTATACACAAGGTTTACATCATATACACAAAGTCATATATATTACATATATAATATACTGTATATAAGTCAATGGCAATTTATCATTTCCAATTTACTTAGCATGCATGTCTTTCTGACTGTGGGAGGAAAATGAGTAAACTCACATAAACACGAGGAGAACATGGAAACTCCACACAGACATTTTGCAGATCGCCCTATCCGAGGCTCAAACAGGTGGGATGACCCATAAAATTTCTGTGTGCATGTTTTTCCCATGTTCCATGTCTTATTCTGGGTGCTGTGGCTTCCTCCCAAATTCCAAAAACATGCGCATTAGTTTAATTGCTCTCTCTTAGTGGCCCTTAGTGTGTCAGTGTGTGCATGTGTGTCCTATGATGGACTGGCGCCCTCTTTAGGGTTGTTCCTGCCCTTGTGCTCAGTTGCTGGGAGGGCATTGGCCTCCCCGTTGACCAGAAATTAGGATTAAGCGGGTATAGAAAATGAATAAATAATTAATAAATTAATAAAAAGGTTACAGAAAAAATAGAATCCCATATAATCATTTAAACAATGACACCTCAAAGAATCTTTAATATTTTCTAAAAATGGACGCAGAACCAAAAACTAACATTTATATCAAACATGTGCTAGATTTTAAGAAGAAATTAATATGTGCAATATTCTGGAACTTGGCCAGTAAGAAGAACCAAAAACAAGTGTCCACAAACGACACAATTCCTATGGTGAAACATGGTTGTGGAATTTTTGGGAATTAAGCTGTAGGGAAAAGTAGACTCGTAAGATGTCTACATACAATGTACTGTATATCTGTAATTCTTGTTTTCTTTGGTTGTCTCTTTGAATCCTTAAGGGTTATTCCAAAGTGTTAAAAAAATTATTTAAAGTTAGTTTAGAAATATAATTTAATCACTTTGAACTTTATTTTTTCAGGAATTTGAACAATGACTATCCAGTATGAGGCCTGTTGGGATGTCCAACTGTGAATCCTGTGAAAGTTCACCAAGCAGCAGCTTTCAGGTCATGATTTAATTGTGAAATATTTGCTTATTCTGACCTCCCATCGTGCATCAGGGTGCCATTTCATCTTGAGGTAAAAAAGGCAGATGCATCTGGCTATCCACATAACATACAAATTAATCATCAGACCACTTTTTTTCTTTGTTCGATGGTCTAGATGCTAAGTTGCTGATTGTAAGAGAGGAATCAGTGTTCTGACATCTTTATATCACAACCAGCATGATTTAGCATTTATTAACATTTCACACTACAGAAGCTCTTTTGTGGGATCACGACACAATTCAGTGAGCCTTGGGCACCTGTTACCTTGTTTCTGGGTTTACCAGTTGTACTTTCTTGGACCACATTTGGTAGGTAATAATCACTGCATCATGGGATATGCTCTTTTCTCTGACCTAATAGTCCTGTCATCAAAATCCAACCCGTATCAAAACTGTTCATTTTTTTTGTGGTTGCCCATTTTTCCTGTTTTCAGCACCCCAAATTTGAGTACTGACTGTTTACTGGATGCTTAACATACAGCATTTATATAAATAAACACCTCCACATTCAGATATAAAATTAAAATCTCTGACACAAGAATTTAACTTTTTGATAATCTTGTTAAAATGTCAGCTGT
>JAOUQT010336700.1:0-13092 GCA_025769995.1 Xyliphius kryptos | reverse complement strand
ATTGCTATACACCAAGTACCCCGCGTCCTCCCCTCCTCTCTACCCGTGTGCCAATCGCTATACACCAAGTACCTCGCGTCTTCCTGTCCACTCAACCCGTTTGCTAATTGCTATACACCAAGCACCTCGCGTCTTCCTGTCCACTCAACCCGTTTGCTAATCGCTATACACCAAGCACCTCGCGTCTTCCTGTCCACTCAACCCGTTTGATAATCGCTATACACCAAGTACCTCGCGTCTTCCTGTCCTCTCAACCCGTTTGCTAATCGCTATACACCAAGTATTTCGCATCCTCCTGTCCACTCTACACGTGTGCCAATCGCTATACGCCAAGCACCTCGACTGATCATATAGAAGGACGTTAGTATAGTCCGCTTTAGTATGTTCTTTGACAATTAGGACCCCCAAAGAAGAAGTATTAGTTGCCTCTTGGCCGTTGACGCCGACACTGGTGTTTGACGGGTTCCTGTCAGTTGACAGCCAGTGAGGCGTCTTACTCTCAAACTGCACACTCTAAGATATTTATCTTCTTGCACAGTTGTGCATCAGGGCCTTCCACTCTGGGTAGTTAACAGCATGGTAAGATATTTTCAGTTTTTTGGCAACATCTCGCATTGTGTAGCCTTTCCTTCTCTTGTTTCTTTCCGGCCATTTTGAGTCTGTACGCAAACAAACATCTGCTGATGCTTCAGATACTAAACTAATCTAGAACGTTGTGCTCCCTTTGATGTTCACGTTTTTCAGTGTGTGGTTGATGGCCAGACGTGTTTGTCTTGTGATCGGTTCAAACGTTGGGGTTTAGGGTTGGGATGGGCTTTCAGAACGAATGTTGGAATGTCATCGTGAGGTCAAAGTTCTTGTATGTTTAGGTACACCAGGTGAGGGTGCTGATGTATTGCTGGACACATACACACACACACACACACACCACATGGGGGCAATGTAGAGCATCCAATTTACCTTGAATCCATGTTTTTGGAGTGTGGGAGGAAACCAGAGGACCTGTTCAAAAAAAAAACATATGGACATGGGGAGGACATGGAAACCCAGATTGGGATTCTGGGGATTCGGGAACTCCCAGCACTGAGAGGTGGGCACTTGGTCCAGGACAGGGCGCCAATCCATCACAGGGCACACACTCACACACACTATAAGGGGGCAATTTAGAGCATCCAATTTACCTTAAATCCATGTTTTTGGAGTGTGGGATGTATCCGGAGAACCTGCAAAAACCCACATGGGCTCATAGAGAAGATGGAAACTCCACCCATATTTGGATTCGAACCAGGGAACCTGGGCAGATATACCAAGGACAGGATGCCAATCTATCGCAGGGCACACACTTACTCACACAGACCATATGGGGGCAATTTAGTTTGGACTGTGGGAAAAACTCGTAGAAAACCCACACAGACACGGGGAGGACATGGAAACTCCACCCAGATCATGAGCGGTGGACATGGTAGTTACTTTACCACAGTGCCACTCCGGATCCAAGACCTCGTCTTATCTCCATGCCCATCCATGGGAGAACGTTTCGTTTAAGGAGCTTTGTCCACAGAGGACAAAGTATCATCATATACATTCCTGATCAAAATCTTAAGACCAGTTCAAATCCAGCACTATTGGTTCTTAAGGAGGTTCTAAGTAGAGCTTCACAATGCCAGAAGAAGCAGGTGTGTTTAGGAGGCTGGTGAGAACGTTGCTCCGAGTGATGAAGATGGCTTCACGAAGGGCATCTACTGGAACTGAGGTCCATTTTTGTAAACTTCCATCCCTAGATGTTCTCAATGGGATTTAGATCAGGAGAACATTGGTGGTCCAAAAGAGTGATGATGTTCCCTTGGAAGACGTCCTTGGTCAGGCGGGCATCGTGAACTGTAGCATTGTCCTGTTGAAAAACCCAGTCATCAGCACACAGACGAGGGCCCTCAGTCATGAGGGATGCCCGCTGCGACATCTCCACCTAGCCAGCTGCTGTTTGACGTCCCTGCACAACCTGAAGCCCCCGAGGCTCTCCAAGGATCTCCTTGTCATGCGTAACATTGGAAGCCATCAGGAGCATCAAGGCAAAGTCTTTCTGAAGCCCTTCCCTCGCAGATGTCTGATGGTCATCGGGCTGCCAGTGATGGCGTGCATTTGGGTAGAGGATCGTCCCTTGTCGTAACGGACCGCTGGGGAACTTTTTTGGGGGTCTACCACTCGACTCTTTTGTTCCCTAACCCTCAGGATAAAAAAAAATGCAGCGTCCAGCCTCAGCAACAATGGCCCTTTGTGAGCGGCCTTGCTTAGGCCTCAACAATCCCACCAGGTTCAAAGTCAGTCAGGAGGTCCTGATAGAAAATGACATGGAAGACAAATTTTTGCTCCGAATTTGGCCTCTGAAGGCTATGGTCTCAAACTTTTGATCAGCTGAAAATATGTTGTTGTGGAAGTGCATCCAATAGTGCAGAATGCAAATCCTTGGTCTTGAGATTCTAATCAGTAGTATAGTTGGACGACATTCTGAAGTTGGTTAACAGAGTTTGCAGGGGCGGTATTGCAGCTTCTGGCCACCAGGGGGAGCACAGCAGGGACAGCGTATGGTATGGCGGCAGGCGACGGGATAACGGTAGTGGGCGGTGATGGACAACGGGGATGGCGGCAGGAGAAGAATCCCTTGTTGCCTTGCCTGCACTTTTACGAGCGACCGCGGAAGGGAACATCGGGGTCCGCGACAGAGCGGGAATAGCGCCCCCCGTCCTGTCCCGTCATCCTCCCCCGGCTAACCCTCTGTAAACATAATGTGTGTTTGTGTGTTGCGTTCTCTCCGGTGCAGGCCGATGCTCGTCCTCGACGGTAAACCTGCCGCGACAGACGGAGCCTGTCATTAACAACAGGCTGTCCAAGTCTTCGGCGACGCTTTGGAACTCGCCCAAACGAAGTAAGCCGAGCAGAGCCGAGCGAGTCCATACCACCCCCCACTCCCTCACCCCAATCCCCCATACTCCAACCCCGGTCATTACCTCTTGTTCCTTTTGTTGGGGTGTATCTGTAGTTCCTGGTGACCTGCCTGCCTGCCTGCCTGCGCCTGGTGCACCGCGGTCATTCTCACAAACCTCGTCTCACTCCTCTATGTTGCATCGTGGGTAATTTTAAGTTGAGTTCCCTTCCCCCTCCTAAAGTCATCAGCCCACACATCGCTAATTCCATGGTGGAGGTTCAACAGCGCCGCCTGTCTGTGTGCTCGGTGTTTTTATTTGTCCGCTTTCTGTTTTGTCCGCTTGGGTCGTCTGTCTCGCTGTCTGTGTCGTGCTGTCTGTGGCGATGGTTCCGCCGGCCTCCGTAGAACTTCGAAAGCTGGATTCCTTGCTGCAGTGAGGGAAAAAAAAAGGGGTTGCCTAGCAACAGTTTCTCCAAGCCAAGGAATTCTGGTCGATGGATGTTGGAGCGGTCCGGCGCTGACGACCTTCCTCTGCTGAGGAACATCATAAAACTTGTCCTTTGAGGACATGAAACTGTGGGGTAGTGGTTAGCATGTCTGTCTCCGGGGCTCCGGGTTTGAATCCCAATCTGGATGGAGTTTCCATGTTCTCCCTGTGTTCATGCATTCAAGATATATTGTCTGCCCTTGTCTAAATTGCCCCTTTGTAATGTAAGAGTGTGCCCAGCGATGGGTTGGCACCCTGTCCTGGGGGTATCTGCCCAGCGATGGTGAGGATCTGGTCATTATGGAACCGTTTATGGCGATAACCTTGCGAAGCCTTTTTAAGCTGTGACATCACGTGCCGCGGGAAGAGAGCTTTCATGGACTGACGTGTCCCCCTACCTGTTCCCGTTATGTTGGTGCCGAAACCAGGGACAAACGAGTGGCGGAAGCGGAAGGCATGGCCCGGCAAGTTCTTTCAGCTTTCCCGGAGAGCAAATGAGAGTGGGCGGGTCAAGTGGGGGTTCCAGTCACGGTGGACAGAGGGAAGAAGCCGGTACGTCGCTCACCGTGGCGAAAAACAGAAGGCATCGGCCGCTGGACTGCCGGGGACCTGCCGCTATCCGATGGACAAAAGATTCTAGCGTATGTTGGCGAGAGTTGACCGTTTGGGTTCGTGGGAAGACGGAAGTCCCTTTCCACAGCAACTTGTACATGTGGACGTCCCTCCAGTCCTCAACCCTCTACCCTTCCCCCCGTTACAGGAGCCTATCCCTGCACATGTTGGGCTATCTGGATCCCCGGTGCTGAGAGGAGGACATGCTAACCACTATACCGCTAACCCCTGTTCCCCATGCCCAAGGTCGCTGGACACCCAGGATGGCACAGGGTGCCTTAAATCCTTGTTTTTGGACCGTGGGATGTGGAAACCCTCATGGACACAGGGAGAACATGGGAACTCCATCCAGATTGGGATTTGAACCTGGCTCCTCAACACCAGGAGGTTGACGTGATGACGACCACCGTAGTTGTCGTCGTTGCCGCTCATTTGTCCGGTCAGACCACATGTATGCTCTTCTCTGAAACCGTGAGACTTTGTTGTCATGGTGATTAAGTGCGTTGATGTCAGTGTACGCTTTGTTGCCGATGCTAAACGTTGATGCTAAACGTTGATGAGCATGATGGATGGAGCTACCAAATTCCACTAATATACCGGTGTAACGTTTAAAGTTTACCGCTGTTTGTGTTCCATTAACGCTAAAGTATGTTGTGTAAACAAGCAGGTGTCGCTAACGTAGTAACTATCGCTACGGTTAGCTACTTTTCAGACGTCTGTTTTTTTCTAAAACGGCTAGCGACGTTTTTGTAGACTTTAAGGTAAACACACGTTCTTCTACTGGTTCTGCCCCGAGTCCCGTTCTCACGATCAGAGCAGACCCACACCGTTCCACGTCCACAACGCAAACACGCTAACTAATTAAATTAGCCAATGACGTCTTTAGCACCTTCTAGTGAACTTTCTGGTGTTTTTGGAGACTCTGAGGTAAACATGTTCTTTAGTTTAGGTTCTAAACAAGCAGGTTTTGTCGCGTTCTCACAGTCAGAGCAGACCCACACCGTTCCACGTCCACAACGCAAACACGCTAATTAAATTAGCCAATGACGTCTTTAGCGCCTTCTAGTGAACTTCCTGGTGTTTTTGGAGACTCTGAGGTAAACACACATTCTTTAGTTTAAGTTCTAAACGGGCAGGTTCTGCCCCGTTCTCACAGTCAGAGCAGACCCACACCGTTCCACGTCCACAACGCAAACACGCTAATCAAATTAGCCAATGACGTCTTTAGCGCCTTCTAGTGAACTTTCCGGTGTTTTTGGAGACTCTGAGGTAAACACACGTTCTCTAGTTTAGGTTCTAAACAAGCAGGTTCTGCTCCGTTCTCACAGTCAGAGCAGACCCACACCGTTCCACGTCCACGACGCAAACACGCTAACTAATCAAATTAGCCAATGACGTCTTTAGCGCCTTCTAGTGAACTTTCTGGTCTTTTTGGAGACTCTGAGGTAAACATGTTCTTTAGTTTAGGTTCTAAACAAGCAGGTTCTGTCACGTTCTCACAGTTGGAGAAATGACATCATTTCGTGAGTTCTAGCGACTTTTAGGACAGCCAATATCTACGTTCCTTACCGAGGAGTTGCTAACACTGACAACAAGGAGGGTTCTTGATGGATAAGGCGTCTGCTTCATGACTTCAATGGTTCTAGTTTGTGGTCATTTCAGGATCTAAACCGTGGTTACAGGGAACCTTGGGTTTAAATCCCATATTGGTTCCCGGGTTCCTTTTCTCTGACATTTGCATGTTCCTTTGTCTGCATGAGTTTTTTTTTTTTTCTTCTCGTCCACGGCCCAAAGACCGTTAAGTCAGTCGAAAAGGTGAAACATCTACGTGACTTGGTGTCCGATGAACTGGCAACACGGCGTTTCACTGCTTGTCGTTCTTTAAGCACTGGGATAGGCCCCAACGGCCCCCATGATGCTGATCGTGAAAATGGATGAACTTGGCGTCTAACGAAGGTTTCTTTTGGCAGCCCGTAGTCTGCGTCTCAGTCCGTGGGAGAGCCGCATCGTGGAGCGCCTGATGACCCCCACGCTGTCGTTCCTGGCGCGGAGCCGCAGCGCAGCCACACTTCTGAACAGCAGCGACCCACGTGAGTTCCAAAAACTCCACCCAGATTGAGATTCAAACCTGGATATCCAGGCGGGGCGTGCCGCCCAAGTATGACAAGTTACCCAACGTTGTTATGTTTGTGGTTTCAGATCAGTGTTCGCGTTCTCCATCTGCTTCTCCGTTGGCCGCGTGTTCCCACCAACATGGTGCAGAACGCTGGACCGCCAGCACGCCGGACATCACACAGCGCCAGCGCAGACGCAACTCCGCACCGGTGAATATACACACACACACACACACACACGTTGTTTTGAGTGACGAAGGGCCGCTGAATAGTTCCTTTCACTGAAACTAAGGGGCCAGGCCCAGCTCCTGAAGAACAACCCCACAGATTTAACTCTTCTTGGAAGGCTGTCCACAAAGTTTAGGAGTGTGTTTATGGGAATTTGGGTGCATTCTTTCTTCCAGAAGCGCATTTGTGAGGTCACACAATGATGTTGGACGAGAAGGTCTGGCTCTCAAAGATGTTCTTCTGGGTTAAGTTCAGGACTCAAGAGTTCCTCCACACCAGACTCTGTTCTCCAGGTCTTTATGGACCTTGCTTGGTCATGAGGAAGAGGGAGAGGCCGGGGAACGGTTCCCACAAAGTTGGGAGCATGGAACTGTCCAAAATGTCTTGGTATGCTAAAGCATTCAGAGTTCCTTTCACTGGAACTAAGGGTCCTAAAAACAAGCCCAGACAAGTAGCGTTCCCCTGGCAACCGCCAAACCCAGACTCGTCCATCAGATTGCCAGATGGAGAAGCGCGATTCGATACTTCAGGAGAACGCTACTTGTCTGGCTGCATTGTGCCAGGTGTAAAGTTTGGTGGAGGTGGGGTTGTTCTTCAGGACCCTTAGTTCCAGTGAAAGGAACTCTGAATGCTTCAGCATACCAAGACGTTTTGGACAGTTCCATGCTCCCAACTTTGTGGGAACCGTTTCTCGGCCCCTTCCTCTTGCTCATGACTGTGCACCAAGCAAGGTCCATAAAGACCTGGAGGACAGAGTCTGGTCCTGAAGAAGAACTCCCCACCATACTTCCCCCCCCCCCCCCACCAAACTTTAATCTTGGCACAATGCAATCAATGCAACAAGTACCTTTCCCCTGGCGACCGCCAAACCCAGACTTGTCCATCAGATTGCTAGATGGAGAAGCGCGATTCGTCACTCCAGAGAACGCGTCTCCACTGCTCTAAAGTCCAGTGGCGCCGTGCTTTACACCATTGCGTCCGACGCTTGGTAATGTTTGACTTGGATGCAGCTGCTGGACCATCGAAACCCATTCCATGAAGCTCTCTGTGCAATGTTCTTGAGCTCATCTAAAGGCCACGTGAAGTTTGGAGTTCTGTAGTGATCGCCTCTGCAGAAAGGTGGCGACCTCTTGGCACTATGCGTGACCCCGCTTGGTCAGTTTTCATGCTTGGTGGCCAAGTTCTCGTTGTTCCCAAACGCTTCCGTTTCCTTATGATGCAGCTGACCGTCGTCAGGATCCGCTTCAGTCCGTACGTACAACGTTCTCGGATTCCGTAACCAGGTACCGAACTTCTGCTTTCAGGTCGAAAAGAAGAAGAAGGAGAAGAAAGACAAGGAGCGGGAGAACGAAAAAGAGAAAATTGCTCTGACCAAAGAGAAGGTGCAGAAGAAAAGACTTTCCGAACCCGTCTGGAAAAACAAAGCTGAGTTCAGGTGAGGGACGAGACGATATATCGTTTTTGTGATTCATTGCGATTCGAAACGTTAGAAAGAATTCATCGTACGCGCTTATTCAGCATTGTTTAAATAAAGGATTTCCAAAGTGGGAATGAGCTACGGACCTCCTGCCTTTCATCAGTAGGCTCAAACCGCCAGGAGAGGTCCCTATTGAAGTACTAGCATTTAGGCCTTCGTGATACTTGAACATTTATAACCAGCCGCGAGCTGTACGGCCGGGCGGCGAGCCTTTTTACAGCACGTTTCATTGAGGTGCGTGGAAATGTCCAATTGAAGCAGGACCCGGATTTTGGATAGGGTCCCCTGGTGGGGTCCGTGGGAATTTTAGGGAATTTTTATATCTCTATAAGTGCAGAGGTTATCCTATATATCTCTGCCAAATTTGAAGTTTGTGAGGTGATGGGAAGTGCCCAATTTAATCAGGGCCCGTGTTTCAGATTGGGTCCCCTGGTGGGCCCCCATGGGATTTTTTTTGGAATTTTTGATATCTCTATGAATGTAGAAACAATCCTGGATATACCTGCCAAATTTGAAGTTTGTGGGATGTATGGAAGTGCCCAATTAGAGTAGGGCCCATATTTTGAATTGGGTCCCCTGGTGGGCCCCCCGGTGGGATTTTGAAAATGAAAACTGCTTAGTTGTTCCAAGTGCATGGTGGAGAATGACGGTGCCAAGTGGGAGAATTAGTGATGAGTCAGTGAGTGAGTCAGTGAGTCAGTGAGTCAGTGAGTGAGGGAGTGAGTGAGTGAGTGAGTGAGTGCGTGCGTGCATTGGGTTTTAAAGGTATAGAGATAAAAAAACAGACAGTTTTTCTCCTAAACTACTGACATGTGGTGTTATCTCATTTGTAAGTCACTTTGGAAAAAAAGTGTCTGCTACATGAAATAGAGTAAAATGGCACACACTAAGAAATTGGGGAACTCTTTGTTTTTTTTAATCCAGTATTCATATTACATTATAAACACAAACTCATTTTTATTGATAACTACATAAGCACTTTTTAACCATACTGACATCTGAGTTTGTTTAATAATCTTACATTGCGATTTAGGTCTGCACCCCTGTGATGAATATTGTATTGGTTTTATGGCAATAAGACACTTTGCAAGTCAATATGAGTTTAACCGTCACATTCATAATGCGGAGCTTTCCATACAAGTCAGCAGAAAACAGGACATAAACAATTGTGCTGGCACTGGGGAGTTCTTTTGGTTCTATTAAGGACATAATCCATCAGCTTGAAGTGTAATATTCACTTATTTAAACTCTTGACAACCCACTGCCCAGATTTACAGCATCAAAAGTTCACTAACTTAGCACACCACCCAGATTTTTATCTCTCTCTATCTCTATTGCTCTCTCTCTCTCTCTCTCAAGCATTTAATAGACCTCTTAAAAGCCACAACCTTTAGATTGACGACTCAAATAAATAGTGAAATACCAGACCATAAAAAGATGGACAAATGTCTATCTAAAAATATGAAAAATATGGAGTCCTGTGAATAAAAGATGTTCAACGTATCATGAAGATTATCAATGGTCTTGTATGTTTTCCATGTTCTTACAATTGCTCCCACAGTTTTGGTGTGATTTATTCCCACCAACCCGTTTGCGTTTTGAAGGTTTACTCTTCCCAGCCTGGTGCAGGTCTACAATTCACTTCCTGGTGACAGCTCTTTGGTCTTGGTCATAGTTGAGTTTGAAGTCTGGCTGTTTTAGGCTGTGGGCCGGTGTCTCTGCTTTTTAAAGAAGCAGTTACAGGTCTGTGAGAGCCAGAAATCATGCTTGATTAAGGGTGACAAAGTTAGTGATTTCCTGAATTTGGGCTCTCGTAGTGAAAGTGTCCCTTTAATGAAAACTACAGATCTTGCTCATCTTTCTAAGTAGGAGAACTTGCACAATCAGTGGTTGACTGAATTCACCTTGCGTGTATATGTATTGTTTGGCTTGTCTTCTACAAAAGTGGGTCGTGACTTTTGAGAAATGTAGGTCTTGGGATAAGGCACCCCTGGAGCAATGAGGGCTAAGGGTCTTGCTCAAGAACCCACATTAGTAGCTGCAATGGAATTTGAACCCACAACTTTCAGATTGATGACTCAACATCTTAAATGGTGAAACACCAGACCATAAAAAGAGGGACACGTCTAAAAATATCTAAAATATGGAGTCTTGTGTATAAATGATTTTAAAATCATATTAAAATGGGGTATATATGAATAAATAAATGAACCTTGAATCATTAATATTCACTTTGAATATGTTCTGATTATATTGTCATTCCAGATTAATTATCACTTGAAAATGGAGTTGCTGAGGAGTGTTCTTCTTATTTATAAATCATTATCTTTGAGTGATATAAGGCACTTCTGTTTTTTAATTCTTTGCCTTCTACGTTGCCTTTCATCTATTTATTTTTTTTTGCTATACCTTGATCTTATGTGGGTTTCGAGGGTCCTTCATGTTCCTATATGCTGGTACTCGTAGTTCTTTAGTTGTGATCTTCTTTGATCTTCATTTTGCATTTATTAACAGTCCTTAAAACATTCCCTGTGCATTATATAAATGCATTATACTGATTTTAATATCTCAGATACCACAGGGCTTTTAGACTCACTGCATTATTTGAATCAGATCTAAGGTTTAAGTTTAAAAATACTTCTGTTGGGTGATGTTTTGCTCTTTCAAATTAGTTCATGCGACATACTAACCCTTTTTGGTATCTAGTAGTCATAATGCATTATAAGTGCATTCATAAAGCTTCATAGAGTATGTACTGTTAATGTACACAGATATTCATAACCACAATTATCAAATGTTATAACAATATGACATGACAAGGCTTTACAACACACAAAGTGACTTAATGCAAAACCCACATGGACAACATGAAAACTCCACCTATTTTGGGGAGCCGAACCTGGATCCCCAGCGCTGAAAGGCGTGTGTGCTAATCAGATTTATAATATTTAAAGGTTTCATTCATTAACTTCTGCTTCTTCCTCTACGAGGGTCGCGGTGGGGTTCCTCATGCCCATCCAGGGGAGAACGTCTCGGGTGCTGGGCAGATACACCCAGGCCCATCACTGGGCACACACTCTAACACTATACAGGGCAATTTTAGAGCATTCAATTTACCTGGAATCCATGTTTTTGGACTGTGGGAGGAAACCAGAGAACCCGGAGGAAACCCACAGGGACACGGAGAACATGGAAACTTCAACCAGAGAGTGGGGGTGGGGGGGGGTGTTTCAGCCTGAGTAGATACACCCAGGACGAACGTGCTAACGTGAGACGAGCATGCTCACCACTAAGCCACCGTGCCACTCGGTATAGGTTTCATATTGGTTGTAAATGTGAATTTAAAATATAATAAATTGAACCCCCAGAAAACATATGGGCACAACATTCCCTTCATCACTATTTATGAACTGACTCATTGTTTTTATAGCTTTGTGAGTTGATAAAACATAAGTCCAAAGTATGTACTTAAGTTTGTACTTGAAACAAAAGCATCAGAAACATCTTGAGGGCTTTGGTTCCTCATAGATTTACAAATTATAAACAGTAGAAAACTAATTTAACTAACTTCTATACTGGCTCCGTAACAAAAACCCCACTTTATTGCGCTAGTCAGGGGAGCGAGCATCAAGAACGTTCCACTGTACAGTTACGTTCTTCCATTCAGCAGGATGGTGTGAACGACTGGTCTGCTGTTGAAGTGGTCCAATCCCTCGCTTCATCTTGGTCCCTACTTGGGTTTTTCTTGCTGAAATACACATATACCAAGAAAGTCTTCCTTGGTTTTCAGGGGTTCCGGCTACTTTGAGACACTGCTTTGTTTTAAGAGGTTGGGACTGTTGGGATTGGTACCTGAGGATCATTTGGGGTTCACTGCCTGGCCTGGCACTTCAGGTCACAAGGCTGGTTCTAAGCACTGACCTAAAAATGGAATGTCATCATGGTCACAGCATGTGGTGGTGCAGATTGTTTTTCAACATGGCAAGGGCACCTCAAGGTGATGTTTTTTGACATGGAGTCTTGGTGGTCATGGGAGTGGTAGCTCAGTGGTTAGAGTGTTGGACTATCAATCTGAAGGTTGTGGGTTCAAATCCCAGCTCCAGAAGTTACCAATGTGGGTCCTTGAGCAAGACTCTTAACCCTCATTGCTCCAGGGTGCTGCATCAACCCTGTGTTCTGATCCCAACCAAGTTGGAATAGTTGTAAGTTGTAAGTTGAAAATGACCAAATGCTATCCTAATACTGTTATGTGGGCTGGACTGGATTGTCAAGGAGCACCGCAGACACGAGGAATAAGGGAGAGAAGGGGTATAATTACCCAACTCTGACACCAAATGATTGAACATTTGTGAGATTGCAAGCCCTCATTAGTATGCGCCTAAAAGCTCTAAGCCCAGTGTGTCATCATTTTCCTCCCTTGCTCTGTTGTCTTTTTTTAAGCTGCCCTCTTTTTAGCTGTGCCCCTTCTTGTTCTCTTGCCCCTCTTTTGTTACTCGGTTTCCAATTCCCAGATTGTAATTACACAAAACCCGTTTTGTATTGTTGCACATCCTTTGATTTTACAAAAAGAGCATCTGGACTCGTTCCGACTTCGTTTTTATCTGAATCAGTCTTTGATAAGAAGGCACATACTGGTTTGGCATCAGTGTATTTTAATCATCCTGCATTCTTCTGTCCACTGAACACCAGATAAACAGTGCAATATTTTTTGCTACCAGCACACAACCTGGCACATCCACACTCTCTGTTTTCTTTGGAACTTGTTAGCCTAATGAACTGAAGACACATTGTGCAAATGAAGTCCAAGGGGCTCTGTAAAAACACATGCTGCTCCTTATTAACCAATCTGTTGTAGTTGTGTGTTCTTTGAAAAAAATGTTATTGTATATAATAGTGGAACAGAATAGATGTGTGTCATATTCATGGGTATAAACTCACTATCAGAGTAGATCACAGCAGTATTTTTATTAGTTCAAATTAATTTTAGCAATGAATTTATTCTCTTATCAGTGTGAATTTTAAACAATGTAAGTTTTGTTTTAGATTTAAAATTTCGGCATATACATCGCATTTAGTACAAAGGTTTGTAGCATATTTCATTCAAATTCATTCATTCATTATCTTGCGCTTATTCTTTTATGAGGATCGCGGGGTGGGGGTGTAGAATGTTTCGGGCACTGGGCAGATACACCCAGGACAGGGCGCCAATCCATCACTGGGCACACACTCACTCACAGAGCCACACACACAC
>JAOUQT010336681.1:0-13093 GCA_025769995.1 Xyliphius kryptos | reverse complement strand
TGTGTGTGTGTGTGTGTGTGTGTGTGTGTGTGTGTGTGTGTGTGTGTGTGTGTGTGTGTGTGTGTGTGTGTGCTTTCTTTTAAAGCAGAATTGATGATTATTGTGAGCGGTCATCAACATGATTAGTGTCTTCGCATAGATTAGTGTAATTAATTATTATAAAAACATATAAATGCATCATAACAGAAGCTCTTGCATCAATCGCTACCCAAGAAGTAGCTCTGTGTCAAAAAGGTTGGTGACCCCTGCCCTGTATATCGTCTAATACTCTTCAAAGTCTTGTAGAAAGCCTTACCAACCGACTTAAATTGGGCTGACCCAACGGGCCCCGTGAGGGTATTATCCATACGGTTTTTGTAGACAGTAAGTTAAAGGATCTGGATGTTGAAGCTGCAGATCTGCTCACTGAAGGAATGTCTTTCTCTTAAATCCTTTCTCTCTTTTCGACCGATTCCTTTGAAGTGTCATCCTGGTGTGTAAAATGTACCAGCGCTGCCGTGAACCGCCGTGGAATGCAGGCGCTTTGTTCTATTCTCCTAATGTACTAAATTATGTCTGACCGCCGGAAGCCTGTTGGAACGGCTTAATCTAGCATCTGGGATGGATTTAGTTTGGATTAAAGACTTTTGGACAACTTTGTAAAAACGTTTGTGGAATTCGGCTCTTAAGTCTCTCGTTGACGGATGAGTACATTCTGTACTGTATCCTCCAGGAGATACTGATGGAGTTACTGACCGGCTCCTGTTACGTGGAGTTTGGTTTAGCGGGGCCTATAGATGCTTTAAGTCACATATATAAGGACATAAGGATGATGTCCTCGAACCTGCCCATGGGTTTGTCCATGTATTTTAGAGGAGCATCACCGAGCAGGTATTGATGAGCGTTGTGTTACAGCAGGGGTTCTCCACTGGTCTCATCCCGGGAGCCACTTTTTGTCATGGTCATGGGCAATCCACTTATATATCACCAAATTCAGTGGGGCCAAAATGTACTTCCACTGCCACTGATGGTGCAGGTTCTCCAAAAAGATACAAATACATTTTTTAAAAATCCAATGAGTCATGGAGGGGGAGGGGTCCAGAAATCCCAAAGTTGAAGTGAACCTATGATGAACATTACACACCTCTCTCATCTTTCTATGAAGGAGAACCTGCCAATCAGTGGCTGACTGAATACTTTTCAGCCACACTGAATGCAATTTTTTTAAGAAATTAAAATAATCTACATTTCAAACACACCTGAGTTACCATGGTGGTTACTATGGCAACGAGTAACTCTCTCGCACCCCTTTTTTTCAAGATAAGACTTGGTATGAAATCAGACGAGCATTAATTATTATTATTATTATTTTTTCACTAAGACCCGCCCAGAACGTGTCACCACCAGTTGAGAATGGCAGGTTTACAGTACAGACCAAAAGTTTGGACACACCTTCTCTTTCAATGTGTTTTCTGTATTTTTACAAATATTTACATTGTAGATCAAAACAATGAACACTGTGAATTTCTTTGCCCCCTTTGCTCTGATTACTGCTTTGCACACTGTTGGCATTCTCTCAATGAGCTTCAAGAGGTCGTCACCTGAAATGATTTTCCAACAGTCTCGAAGGAGTTCCCAGAGTTGTTTAGCACTTGTTGGCCCCTTTACCTTCACTCTGCGGTCCAGCTCACCCCAAACCATCTCGATTGGGTTCAGGTCTGGTGACTAGAGGTCAAATCATCTGCCACAGCACTCCAACACTCTCCTTCTTAGTCAAATAACCCTTACACAGAAGGGTAACCCTAATAAGAAGCGGTGTCCAAACTTTTGGCCTGCTGTATTACAGTGAAAATCTGAAGCCCCCGCTTTTTCTCGTAAGTCGGTTGTTGAGAAAATAAACCGGCTGCTTTTCAATTTTTTTATTTATTTTTTTTTTTTTATTATGTGGAACTCATTAAAATTTTCCCCATACTTCATTCGCATGGATCTGACCAAACGTCTTTACTGCGTTCCTGTCAAATCCCCCTTTTAAAATAATCCCAATCCTCTTTTGCACCACGTGGCGTGAAGGCTGTTCTCCTAAATAAAGACCTTTCCACAAGTCCCATCTGCGTTTCATTTTCCACGCGGACGTATAAATCCCGTCGTTTTTACCAGTCAGGCGTTTCATAAGTGCTGGATGAACAGATTTTCACGTTTATTGCGTGGTGTTAACTGAAACATGTGCGTCGCTGTAAAACGCGCCACTCGGCTGTAAACCTGTCGCCCGGTTGACGTGCTAATGGATGAAAAGCGCCGGTTAGGCTGACGATGTAGCGGGAGTTTCGGATGATGTAATGTGTGTTACTAATGTAGATGGACATGTGTAGAGCCTTATAACCCCCCGCCCCACACACACACACACCTTCATCCCACCCAGCCCACATTCTTAAAGGCACATCTCATTCTCAACATGATTAACACGTTTAAGTTATGTACTGAGAAGTCATTTATTTATATAGCGTCGTCATAAAGAAGCTTTATGGCGTTCGGCGTCTGAAACCCCCGAAGAACAAACTGAAGCGACAGCGGCAAGAAAAAATGATGTTTTTTAGAAGAAACTTTAAGAGGACCAAGGCTCCTCCTTGAGTGGGGGCAGCATCACCGTGCAGGACCTCCATGTACAGAATATTTAGAGATCCATATTCAGCAATATTAAAAAATTTATATAAACTATAGAACTCCAGTGAGGCCTACAGAGGTCCAGATTCCATCCCATGGTCGCCGTGGTGCTCCAGCAATGCCATGGACTTAGCACCAGACAAGAAATGCAGTTGGAGCTAATAAATCACAGCATGTGACTCCGCCCCTAACTGACTAGCGCAGCAGAACTAAAAGGGGCAGATACTGCAGGGTACTAAGTCAAGAGGGCTCCCTGGAATAGCATCACTTCAGCGCCACGCCCTCTGCTGCTGATGAACTGGGTAAAGAGATAAATCACAGACCGTTCCCAGATCACTAACCCAACAGCGCCACCCTGAGCTCCACACCTTTATCTACAGGAAATTCATTAAACGCAAAAATAAGCAGATGGGTTTTCAATCTACTTTTAAGATTAAGTGATTCAGAATCACCCATAGTAACTGGAAGGCTGTTCCAAAATTGAGGAGCCTTGTGGGAGAACCAGCAGGAACTTTATTAATTTCAGAAACTAAAAGTAAACCCGCACCCTGAGAGCGGCGCTCGCATGTCGGCTCGTAGAACCCAATGAGTTCACTCAGATGATGTAGAATGTTATTATAAAACGGGTCGTTGTGCTCCTTAAATCTGATTGGCTAAACCACTTCCACCTGCTTACGATGCTTTACTCCCCCTGCTGGTGATTTTGTATTTATTAGTCAATTTTGCGATGTAACTGGCAGGGAGTTTTTTTGTAAATTGTCACATGAATTAATCCGCTCAAGGTTCACGGTGTCAGTTCCATGTTACATCTTCTAAAACGGGTCTTCTTAACCCCCCGCCTCGCTCTGCTGGGGTCCTCATTATCAGAGAACATGCCAAAGAGGACTGACCAAAGTATTTCAAGAAACAGAATGTAACTGTAGAACTCTCTCACATGAGGAACTCTGGCTGTGATGCATTATGGGATGCAGCTACTGTTTGCGGCACGCCGGACCGTGTAATTACGGTACGCTTTGAGAATGTATTTGGTTTGGTTAACTCTACGTGTTGGTATCTGGGTAACCGTGGTATGAACACAAACAGGGTGTTTAGTCTGGAATCGGAACGCTGACCTCTGCGCATTTCTGTGAAGGAGCGGTGTTTTGGGTAAAAATATCACCGTTGGCAGACGCCTCCTGCGGGAGAGCGAGACACCTTGCTTGTGTTCTATCAGTGGAAACATATGAAGCATGTGGGCTGCCGCGTTCTGTTATCAGGAGAACGGTTCAGCCTTGAAAACCACCCCCCTTCCCCCCCCACGGTGGAGGTTTCACACACATTACTGAGCCGGGTTTGTTTTCCTGCTTTGCCTTAAATGCCTCGCACTGGGGGAGGGGGAGGGGGGTATATAATAGCGCACAATGCTTGAAAGTTTTAAGATTGGGGTCATTGGCCACGTTGCCCCCTGCCAGGACCGTGATCCCTGACCAAGACCCAACCTTCTGACAAACATCCACCACCCGAAAAAAGTTTCATAAATAATTATTTCAACGTCGTGAGCGCCGAGTCATGCTAACGTTTAAACCAGTCGCTATACGCCAAGCGCCTTGCGCTCTACTCCACCCATATGTCCACCACTACGCCAAGAGTGTCAGGTCCCTCCCCCCTACCCGTAGCATGCACCTATTTCTATAAGCCAAGTGTGTCACGTCTTCCCTTCCACTCTACGCCAAGCGCGTCACGTCCCCTCCCACTTTACCCGTGCACCATTCGCCAAGCACCCCGTGTCTTCCCCTCCACTCTACTTGTGCACCAGTCTTTATACGCCAAGCGCGTCACTTCCCCTTCCGTTCTACCCGTGCACCAGTCGCTTTACGCCAAGAGCGTCACTTCTTGCCCCCCCCAAACTCTACTCCTGCACCTATCGCTATCCGCCAAGAGTTTTCCGTCTTTCCCTCAACTCTACCCGCGCACCATTCGCCAAGCACCCCGCGTCTAACCCTCCACTCTACTTGTGCACCAGTCTTTATACGCCAAGCGAGCGCGTCACTTCCCCTTTCGTTCTACCCGTGCACCAGCCGCTATACGCCAAGATAGTCACATCTTACCCCCCCAAACTCTTCTCATGCACCTATCGCTATATTCATGCACCTAGCGCGTCACGTCCCCTCCCACTCTACCGTGCACCATTCGCCAAGCGCCTCCCGTCTCCCCCGCCACTTTACTCCTGCACCAGTCGCTATACGCCAAGCGCGTCACGTCCCCTCCCACTCTACCTGTGCACCATTCGCCAAGCACCTCCTGTCTTCCCCTCCAAGTGCCCTGCGTCTTTCCCTCTATTAAATCGGAATCTGTGTGTGATTAAATGTTTACATTGGATCCTGACCTTATCCTATGTCCTGAGTCCATGTTGGACATGATGAGACATGTCTCCGTTTTATTGTTGCTATTATTTTAGGCACAGTTGTTTGTTGTGTATATGACATTCCATACACAAATATAGTTTTAATAAATAAGATTAGCGTTGCCGCGGAGACGTGCACTTTAATATGGAGAACTGAAATTTGATGGTCAGCATTGCAATAAATGTGAGGGGTCTTGGAGATGTGCCTCTGATGTGGAGCGCCCCCTTCATCAGCTGAAGAATGCTGAGGACTTTGAAAAAGGAAATGAGGGACTGTCTTAGATTGTCTTTAAATACCTGTAGAAGACGGGGGGGGGGGGGGGGTGTGTGTGTGTGTGATCCTCTAAGTGATTGTGAGCAGTGTGTGGGACGCTGCAGGACCCAGAGAAGTTGTCAGATCAGCACCACACACAGGATGGCAGTCAGCAGAACACACACATTCCACGCAGCCACATCCTTTTGCCCCCCCGCTGAGACCCCTCCCCTCTCTAACCTCCCAAATACACGCTCACAGAGCAGGAAGATGTGGGGTTGTGTCCAAATGTTCCAAACTCCATGTTCTGGTGAATTATTGCCATGTGCCAGTTTGGAGTTGGGTTACTGAGTGCTCTATTCCACGAGTTAATGTTCTCCGCATGTAAACAGCCGGGGAAGTGCGCAGACCACGTTGTAACCGATGACAACCATCGGGGTTTGATGTGTTTATGAGCTCCAGATCGCACTGTGGAGAGGTTTCGGAAATCGGGGTTGACGTAGCTGCGAGAACATTAAGACCCGATGTACCGCTGTCCTCAATATGTCCAAAACGGAACGCTTAAGGGGAACGATGTCCTCATACTTCTCAAAAAACAAGACTCTACGTTCATGGTGTTCTTTCGATCCTTGGTCCTGGATGCCTCACCATGTTCACGACTTGCTGGGTCTCCATCAGAGGTCATGGATCTTCTGAAAGAATGTTTTAAAGCACGGCTGACCAAGGAGCTGCACCTAGAAATGCAAAAACCCTCACGGACTCCTCGCTAATTCTTCCATTCCCCGAGTACCTACAGGGCTGGAACCCATAACGTCTTTGGAAAAATTACTTCTCACCTTCATACATTCGGTGGGTTGCTCAATATTGCCATCAAACGCAAGACCCCTGCAGTGTCCTTTTGGGGTCTTAAGGAGCAGCTACAAGGCTGAAATTTGGCATCGTGATTCCGGACCATGTTTCTTGAAAAATTACCTGCTTCTCACTTTTCAAAATTCAATGGTTTGTTCAATATTGCCATTGAACGAAAGACCCCTCCAGTGTCATATTGGGGGTTTTTCCAAATACCTACAAGGCTGAAACTTGGCACCGTGATCATCTACCATGTTCTTGGAGAAACTAAGTACTTCTTACCTTTCTACGTTCAGGGGTTCGCTCGCTATCGCCATCGAACTCAACTCCTCAGATGGATTGGCGCCTTGGCGAGTACCTTCAGAGCTGAAACTTGGCTCATTGTATTGTCAAGAGTGCCGGGGATATTTGTCCACTCTTGCTTTGATGTGATGGTTGAGAACCGGAATCAGGTTCAGGCCTAATAGAGACATTCAGCAGTGCACCACATAGTCGGGAACCAAAAGTATTCGGCCGAGAACATGGTTTTCTATTGTTCTCAGTCATTAATTTGGTGTCCTTGCCAGGGGGTTGCGTTGAATTTGTGTTGTGTGTTTTTTTTTTTTTTTTTTTTGGAATCCACTGTCTGTTCTGCATTAGTGTTTGAGGTTCATTTAGGTCTTGCTTGTTCAGGCATTTAGAAACATGTTCTCTGAGGGATCAGTGGGTTTGCAGGAGCCTGCACATTCTGAAACAATAAACACGATGAAGCACGTATTGTAAGCGGGCCAGGACTCAAACAACCGGCGCATTCTTCAGCAAGCTCGTGTTTTGGGTTCGATGCTCCGGGGCGTTTTGTTGTTCGGGAAGCTCCTGGATGTTTGAAGCCAAAAGCTTTTTGTGGGTTCCACTCGCAACTTCAAAGAACACCACTGTCCCTGAAGGGGATTACGCGAAATAGGAAAGCGAACCGAACCGCCTCGAATAAAGAACTGTGGCGTGTTTACGTTTTGTTATGAATCAGCTCTCTGTTCTACATAATACATTATACATACCGTAACAGTAGAAAGGTGTCGAGAACATAACAATAGGCTTGAAATCCAGCACTCAGCTAGGTGTTTTGTGAAAACAGTTTGGGGAAGGCCCATTATGAAACTTTCTGGAATGAAAGTCATGACCTTATACCATTTGGATTAGCGGTTCATCCCATGACCTCACCTGTCAGCAAGTGGCTGTTAATTGGAATAACTCTGCCCCTAGTGTTCGTTCTGTGTAATGATGAATGTTACATTGTGTGTTTATAGTTCTTTGCAACACTCTGTTTCAAAAATCATTTGGACACCTACAGAAGCTCTTATGATCTCACGTTCTAAATCCTACTTTTTTATCATGTTAAGTCACATTTTACTAGAAAGAAGGTCACTAATATACGGAACGCGTTCTTGGTCCGGACCCAAAGTGCTAATGTATTGATTTGTTACTGTTCATTTTGCTGCAGTGCAGTAAGCTCACAGACCAATCACGTGCGTGGTAAGATCGGCAAAGGCGCTTTTCAGCCAATCAGTACAAAGCGAGAAGCAGCAGGCGAAGGCGTACTCTTAAAAAAAAATAATAATAAAAAAAAAAAAAAAAAAAAACATCAACAGTGGGAAAACTGAGAGGAATACAAGAGAGAAAAAAACTGTTAAGATTTATCAACTTTTTCTATTAAAACGCATTAATAGCAATCTGTTTTAATGAAACTTAGGTTTTATAAATAATTAATTCAGTTCTGCATTCAAAACAATAAATATTATTAAAATATATTGAACAACTTAAAATTCAAACCGAACTAATAGGCTACTTCAGTTTACAGGATATGAAACTAAATCAGAACACGGGTTCGATATTTAGACGGTCTGGACCTTGACCCGTCCTCTAACTGGACCCTACAGAATTCTAAATACCTCCGACAGAGAAGATCCTGAGATTAAGAATAAGATGGGTGTTCCACACACCCCCGACACCTAGTTATGATCTTCTGATGGAACCTGAGAAAATCGCTCGAGAACGTTGCTGAAAATCTCCTCGGCAACTATCAAGTACCAAACTGCATCATAATGGGATTGAGTGGAACAAGGCACTGAATTATTTCCTGTAGTCCACTCTGATCATCTCAGTGCAGTAAGTGATGAACATGGTGACGTTACCACAATGGACACGCGTTACCATGACAACGGAGACAATAGGAGACGATGCAGTGGACGTTAATACACTCATCAGCCGAAAACTTTTTTTAAAAATTTTTTTAACTGAAAGACAAGAGAGTCAGGAGGAAGTTGGAGTCGAGTCAACCGCACGGTGAAAACCCATCACACTTTAGTTCTATAGATAAGCTGACTGTTGCATTATGGTTCTTTCGAGGGTGATATTTCTTCACCTCATGTTTTAAGAGACAAAAAAGTCTCAGGCAAATGATCTGTGAGATGACCTCATTAGTTTACCGCGTGACCTTCAGTACGTCGTGATGTCAAGCAAAAGGAATGAAACCTACATTTCTTATCTGCTGCCAATGCAAACAAAGTCTGAGCCGTACGAGGTTCCCGGACCTCGCAGTGCCCCGCGGCCTCGTACACTAATTCATCAGGACTGGGGTCCGGACCGCGGCACTTTTAACTCGTTACACATTGTTTTAGGAATTTGTTCTTCCAAACACCATATTTTTACGAGCGCTTAAGCCGAAGGTGTGCGTTTAACCCGTGCTCTGCGCGGCCGCCCCCCCCGCTGCGCTGGTTTACCAGGCGCTACATGCCTTTCCATTGTGCTCATGCAAACCACACGTCTGAAACAATATCGGGAACGTGGAATGGAAATGCGGCTGTTAAAGGGACCGTGTACAGTGAATACCGTCCGGACTTCCTTTCATACTCCAGCGCTTTAATGTCTGAAAGGCCGAGTGCTTTTGTTTTGTTTTCGGGAGAAAGGCAGGATGTTCTGCGCACAATGGGGATTTGTAAGGCCGCGTGTCTTCCTTTGTATTAATGGCCCGTTTTAAATCCCGGCACATTTTTAGTTTATTTAATTCCGTGTGTTCTCTTGGCCTCGATCTTCGGGTGCTTGGATTAAATGAGGAGCCGGTCCAAGCGGACAGCTGATGGAAATGCTGTGTAATACAGAGCGCAGCACCAGGAATGAGAATGATGATCTAAAAATAATATACACTGTAATAAACAAGGTTTGATTCATAAATACGTTTATTGAACGCTCTGCTCTTTCGCGACGTAATATAGTCCTGTTTTAAAGTGAATGCTGATCGCTGAGTAACAGGATACTGGTTTCTCTAACTATCTAATACGGCCATCTAGTGGCCAAATTACAACTTTCAAATGGCTTTTTTTATGATTTAAAGCAGACGTGCCCCATAGGTCAATCGTGCACGTTGGTAGATCGCTGTGGAACACGCAACGTTACGACGCTTTACTCCCTCTGCTGGTGATTTGTATTTATTCATTAATTTTGTAATGAAACTGGCAGTTTTAATTGGTTTATTTTGTCACATGAAGTAATCCACTCAGGGTTCACAGTGTCAAATCGTTACACATGACATCTTCTAATACGGGTAGTTCCAATCCTTAAATCTGATTGGCTGAGCTGCTTCCACCTGCTTATGATGCTTTGCTCCCCCTGCTGGTGTTTTGTATTTACGCATCAATTTTGCCACAACTCTGACTTCTTCGTATAAATGCGCGATATAAAATATATTGTCCTCCCAAGCTGCGTTTTGTAATTTGGCCACTAGATGACAGTATTTGATTGTTAAAGAGTAAAAAAAACTCTTAAGTCTGTGACTCAGACCCTCCCCTCATTAAAATAATGAAGTCCAGATATGGGTCCCCTCTCACTGATGATCATTTGGGAGCCTGCTTGAAAATTGGCATCAGCAGCTACTGTTCAGACTCCTCCCACCTGGCTGAATAATAGTGTTTTTTCCCCCACTGGATTGCCTTGTATTGTAATAATACAAAAAAATAGATGAATCCTGGTCGATCATGTTGACCTGTCGACTAAAAAAAGTAGATCTCAGGCCATAAAAGTGTGGACACCCTTAATTTGAAATGATGTATATCATGCTTTGATACAAATGTGAAGGTGTGTGCTGTTTTCAGTGATGTCACAACTGGACAAACAACTCAGCCAATCAGATTTAAAGAGCAGATTTATAGTCACAATAATTATCTTTACCAAAAATAAATAAATAAATAAAAACACACTAAAAAATATTAAATATAAACATTAAATTAAATTTTTTAATCGGGGGGGAAAAAAACATTTCAGGGATTTTGCTGAATATTAGGTTCATATTCATATCCAATAAAATGTAACTACTTTTTTCCTGTAACCACAAAGTAAACAATGTGCTGCAAGTGTAACTTAATTTTTGTTCCATACGAGTTGCACAATTTGGTCTAACGTTCCGATCGGCGCCACATGTTTCCGTAGATTTCCTATGAAATGTCGTCATGACGACGATGTGGAGTTGCTCTTACGATGAACTAATTGTAGCGTTTTTAATCGCGATTCATTGCAAAAACGATGAATCGTCCCAGCCTTCATCGCTGTCACTTTTAGCTTCATGGACAGCTTGATGAAACCTTAAGGTCGATGAAAGTACAGGAATATAAGAAGACGCCGTAAGGGAACTCTCACGGGACGTGATGTAGGCTGCGGCGCCACCTGTGGATCTAATCAGAATCAACAGATCATTGGATGTGAATCTGGGCCAACATGGCTGTATATAATATTAATGTAAGACGGTGCATCGTAGAGTCTGTGTAACACCGTGTCGCTCACCCTGCAGGTGGAAGACGGCAGCAAGGCGGCCGGCGTGAGGCTTCAGGTGGGAGACGAGCTGGTAAACATAAACGACTTTCCTCTGAGCGGCTACAGGCAGGAGGCCATCTGCCTCGTCAAGGGCTCCCACAAGACCCTCACACTGGTGGTGAAAAGGTAACACACACACACACACACACACACACCTGTTCCCCATGCGCTGAGTGCTCTTGTCTCTATGGCGGCAGTTTCATGTAGCCATGGCGATGAGTCATTTCAAAGCTTCCATTCGAGTTTAACCCCATCTGATCACTATCATGTTTTCTCATGTGACCCCTCCCCCTCAAAGCGGAACCCTGATTCCGCGCTGCTTGTACACCTTAATAGTGCAAGAGAAAGTTGAATCAGTCAGATCCCCGGTCCTGACGGGCCAGTTCGACCAGATTGCGTGACTCGTTTGCAGTCAGGTAGCAGAGAACTTAACGAGGTGAAAGTTTGTGCGAACGTGTCCTCGGAATACGAGTCCAGTGTGTTTAATGTGTTTCCAGGAGGTTTACATCACGATTATCTCATCCGTAACACGACCGTCCTGGATCCCCGTCTCCCTGAGGAGGAGCCGCGGGGCGACCGGACGTCTAGCGCTAAGCCCAGTCTAATCCCGCATCTTAAAATGTGTGTTTGTAATGGGCATGCTCCCAGTTTCCACCGGGACAGGCTTAATCTCTGACTAATGGGAAGCCGTCAGCACTTGCCCGCGGCTCGGGGCGTTGTTCACACTCTGCATACCCTGAGCTCAGACCGAAATGAAGTAGTCGCCGGGCTCGTTCCTGTGAAAACACAAGGCGAGGTGTGCGGTGAAAATGGGTTCTGATGGCCACCTGTGCAGATTGAGGGAGCGGGATAGGACTTAACCGTTGGTTATAGTGCACTCGTACAGACCGGATAACTGAAACTGAGTCTTGTTTTGGTCACACCGCTTACTTATAAACCTAAAACCCACCACATGGGTTTCTCGCCGCCGCCGCCACGCCAATGGAACATAATGCTCGCTCGGCCACACTGTTGCGAGAGAATCACAAAAGGAGTCTCCATTCCAGTCGAGTGCACTGCCCACTGAGCCGCTAAAACAAAGGCGGCCTGTGGATCGCGCCATTGTTGCTCCGGGCAACCGTAGTGCCGGGCGGACTTTGTTTGTCTGCGCCGATGAGGCCGTCGCGAGCTCGGGAGGACGCGGTCGGTATCACCTCATGCAAACGCTCTTCCTCTCGTTTCCGCGTTTTGGGCTGGATCCCTAAAGATCTCCACAGATTAGTTCCTCGCCTCATTTTACTGGCAAAGCACCTGGTCATGTGATCAGTCATGATGTCACGCAACAGGTGTGTTGCACAATATGGAGCGAACGCCACCGACGCAGTTCTCTCTCTCTCTCTCTCCATCCCCATGGTGACATGTAGCCTCCTTTAAAATGTTCTTACATCATCGGCAATAATACTACAAACTGTAAACAGTTTGGGGAAGGCCCATTTGAGTTCCTGTATCACTGTACTTTGTAATGTGCAGGTTTGATCAGGTGAGCTTGGTGTGCTTCGTTCTCAAACCCCATAAAAATGAGTCTGGGATGAATTGGAACTGAGATTGTGGGTTTGGTTCTTTATCCCGTAATTTAAATGATCTGTAATCCCATCCCCCCCCCCCCCACACACACACACACAGATGCTCCAAAATCTTGTAAAATGGGGGGGGAACAAGAAGCAACATGTCATTTCATGTCCTGTAGGCGTCCCAATACTTTCGGTCATGTACAGTGTATTGTAAAGTTATGGAAAAGCTGCAGTATGCAACAAGAATCTTTAACATGCACATTGGTCCCACTGTTGAGATCTAGTCATTTACGCCATCTAGTGGTTAACACGACATATGGTTCCATGTGATTTAAGAGCAGAAATAAAGGTCCGTTCGCTTATTTATGAGCCAACATCACTGGGACACCTCCCGAAGCTTTAGTCCTATCCCATCCCCAAAGTTGGTCTCCTGTTTAGCAGCTTTCTCTCTTTTAAGGAGGTTTTCTTTTCAGCGTTGATGAGGTCAGACACCGATGTTGGATGAGACGGTCTCGCTCATGATCGCCATCACCATTCATTCCAGAGCTGTTGGGGTTGAGGGCGGGGGGGGGGGGGCTA
>JAOUQT010336664.1:0-13093 GCA_025769995.1 Xyliphius kryptos | reverse complement strand
ATAATAGGTATATAGGTTGGTAGGTAGATCTGCAGGTAGTTATACACACACACACACACACACACACACACACACACACACACACACACACACACACAATGTATATACACCTAACTGTCCGACAACTTCCACCATCATCCACCATCTTATCTGCAGTTCCATCTGCAGTACAGTAGCATTAAAGCTGAACATATAATATATTATAAAGCTTCAACAGTCCTGGTTTGGTTTAGGCTTTTCTTTTGAGAACTGATTTATTTAGGGCATGGAATTTTACTTTTGTGCTGCACAAAGAACTACCCCACTAATATGAATACATGAATACAAGCCATCTTCCCAGAAAACCCCAATCAGATGGTATGTCGTTTAGTTCAGGATTACTGGGATATTCTTGCATGTTACTCACTGTGTACGCCGTTAAGTGGGTCAGCCGTTGTTTCATTTGCACCAAATGCTGCACTGCTCAGCAGTCCAGGAGTTCCTCCTCTCCCCGAAACAACTACAGTTCCTGTTGACAAAGAGGATTACTTTATGTTTTGACATGGTTATTATTTGCTTAGTATTGATCTGTCTTTAATGTCCTGCACTCTGCTCTCCTCCATAGACTGAATAAACACCCTCAAAGGCACAACGAGAAGCCTTACTCAAAACAAGCAGGGAGTAAAAATGTGCCCCAGACAAATGGACCACATTATTAATAAAAACGCCTGCAGACCTATATGTACACACATCTATCAACAATTATATACTGTAATCTGTAAAAGCATGCACATAGGTGGCAGCATCAATGTTAACCTTCAAAATAAAGGAGCAAATGTAAACAGTGGATATAAACAGTGTAGCATTATTGTTAGTGGCTGATAGGTTGGGTGGGATAGAAAGTTATTTAGCATTATTGTTGCATTTTTTTATAGAAAAATCTAAACAAATCAAACTAAATAATAAGGGTTGTTTTGTAAAAGAAACTTTTATATCAAATTACCTTGGGAGCTTTATTCTATACTACCCGTGCGTTGCTACGGTGACTCACTTGAGAGACTGTGCCTGAGATTTGTTAGTAGTCATTGCGAAGCACATTTTGATTTGGGTCCCCTGGTGGGCCCCGTGGGAATTTTTGGGAATGTTTGATATCTCCATGAGTGTAGAGGTCGTCCTGAACATCTCTGCCAAATTTGAAGTTTGTGGTGTGCGTGGAAATGTTCAATTGAAGCAGGACCCGTATTTTACATTGGGTCCTCCGGTGGGCCCCCCGTCAGATTTTTTGGGAATTTTTGACATCTCACTGAATGTAAAAACAATCCTGGAAAAAGCTGCTAAATTTGAAGTTTGTGGGATGTGTGGAAGTGCCCATTTAGAGCAGGGCCCATATTTTGGATTGGGTCCCCTGATGGGCCCCTGTGGGAATTTTTGATATCTCTGTGAGTGTAGAGGTCGTCCTGTACATCTCTGCCAAATTTGAAGTATGTGATATGCATGGATATGTCCAATTAGGACCCGTATTTTGGATTGGGTCCCCTGGTGGGCCCCCAGTCTGAATTTTTTGGAATTTTTGGTATCTCAATGAATGTACAAACAATTCTGAACATCCCTGCCAAATTTGAAGTTTGTGGGATGTGCCCAATTAGAGTAGGGCCCATATTTTGGATTGAAAGCGAAAACTGCTTAGTTGTTCCAACTGCATTGTGGGAATGACTGTGCCAGGACAAGGTGGCAATCCAGCACTGGGCACACATTCACACATTATATAGGTGTAATTTAGAGCAGCCAAATTTGCATTGAAGACTTGTTTTTGGATTGTGGGAGAAAACCGGAGAACCCAGAGAAACCCACACGAACACGGAGAACATGGAAACTTGGCGAGAGGCGAACATGCTAACCCGTCCACCAACATTTCACCCCGTCTAATTAGCTTCTGATCTTATCTGTTTATCTTCTGCTTAGTTCTCGATTAGGGTCGCTGGGAAGTTCCCAATGGTTTTTTGGGCTCAGAGCAGACACACCCAGGACAGGGCTCCAATGCTTTTCTGGACACACTCACTATAAGGGGCCAAAGGCAGGGGGTAAAGGCAATTTAGTACAGCCAATTCACCTTGAACCCATATTTTTGGAATGTGGAAGAAAACCGGAAAACACAGAGAAAAGCCACATGGAGAAAATGGAAACTCCACCCAGATCCAAACCTGGATCCCCAGCCCTGAGAAGCAGACACGCTAAACGCTGCGCCGCCATGCCGCCCCTGTCGTTAATTCATTACCAGTCCTCTGGGTTAACCTTGTGCCATCTTGTCACAAATACCTTAAAGTCATGTTTCAGCAGTTAGTTCTCCAGCCTGCTGTTAATCACAGCGGGAAAGGCTCCCGAACTAAAGATTTTTAAATCTAAGCTACTAGTGCCGGGTGTTACAATACCGATTTCTCACCCTTCTTGTCTTTAAGTGGGGCGCCCATTTTTAAGCTGGAAATTGTCCACCAAAGGATACTAGTTAGGAACCTATATTAAGTCGTGTTCCGCAGCGTGCTGGGGTGTTTTCATCTTTTTAATTACTCCAGACTCTTTGCCGAAGCAGGCCCACTGCAGGTTGATTGGGCCTGACTGCATGGCTTTGATGGTTAAGGATTTGATGGGAGGATTTTTCAGTGGCCTAGATACTCTTTGCTTTTCAGCCGCAGTGGCTGATTGCTTTTTTCTGTGGCCCTGCCCTCTTGCACCCACTTCAGAAGCCGTACCGTAGAGCTTAGCTATGTACTCCTGTTCCCACTCGGTTGGCATATTACAATTGCTTTTTGCTCATTAGCTATCGCAGACTTTTCCGCTGGACGGAAACCCATTTTACAAGAGACCAAAAGAGTTTAGAAGTCTTTTACCTCAAGTGACTTACAAAGGTCATTGATTTACACCAAGTGAGTGGGCTTAAAGATTTTAAGGACGAGTCCGAAAGAAGCAGACTGCCAGTATGGTCGTGTATACTAGCTACTTAGCCATTTTCCAAGAACCACAGCGAAAGACTGACTTAAAGTGATAAAGTGTTCTAGTTTGCCTACTGTGCTTACAGAGGAATTTTTCGTCCACATTTAACCCATCTAAGCAGTGACACACACAAACACACACACTGGTAAAGTGAGAACACACTAACCCTAACCCCTAACCCTAACCCCTAACCCTAGGTGGGCAGACTTTTATACAGCACCCAGGGAGCAATTGGGGTTTGGTGCTTTGCTCAAGGGCACTTCAGCCAGAGTACTTGTCGGGACTGGGAATGAAACCGGCGACCTTCAGGTTACAAGGCTGATTCCTTAACCACAAGCCTATAACTAAGTTGGCCTTCTTCAGGTCGAAAGTGACCAGACCAGATCAGCTAACGGGGCAGTGGAAGGCTTGTCATTTAGAAACCAGTCTTGTGACCTGAAGGCTCCTGGTTTGGTTCTTGGTCCCACCAAGTGCTTTGGCTGAAGTGTCGTTGGGTAAGGCACCCAACCCCAATTACTTCCTGGGCCCCATATACGAGGCTTTCCAACATTCCGGGCACATGTGCTCACTTCACCATTGTGTGTATGTGTGTTTCACTGCACTGATGGGTTACACTTTGCAGTTTTCTCCACAATGACCGTGTACTAATTCTACTGGAATCCAGTTTCCCTCTGTCTATGTATTCATTGCGTTAAAAATTGGCATTTAGATGATTTCAATGATTACGGATGGATTAGCAACGAAAATCTTCACTGGGTCCTAAAGAGTATGTCATATTTTGTGGTAATTGAAGCAACAATATGGGATTATAGGGAAGACACACAAACGCTAACCCTAACTCTAGAAGACGACAACAAATACATTCACCAAGCACCTTAGTAACAACAATATACAGGACTTCTGCTTTTGTGGCTCCTGACCCTTCATTTTATGACTTTGCACCCAGTGACAGACGGAGTTTAGTGCCTATACAAACCGGATTCCAAAAAAGTTGGGACACCAAACAAATTGTGAATAAAAACTGGATGCAATGATTTGGAGATGGCAAATGTCAATATTTTGAAACAACGTATTTTTCCCTTAAAATGATACATTGTCTTAGTTTAAACTTTTGATTTGTGTTTTATTTTGAATAAAATATTAGATGTTGGCACCCCCACATCATTGCATTCAGTTCGTTTGTTCATTCATTCATTCATTCTCTTCCGCTTATTCCTTTATGAGGGTCGCGGTGGGGTTCCCCATGCCCATCCAGGGAAGAACATCTCAGGCGCTGGGCAGATACACCCAGGACAGGACGCCAATCCATCGCTGGGTACACACTCACACAGTCACATACACAATTTACCTTCATGTTTTTGGGATGTGGTTGGAAACTGGAGGAAACCCACGCAGACACAGGGAGAACATGCAAACTCCACCCAGATAGGGATTCGAACCGGGAATCCCCAGCGCTGATAGGCGAATGTACTAACCACTAAGCCACCGTGCCACCCGGTACACAAATCATCAAATTATGCAAAATCATAAGATCTACAATAGTGTTGAAAAAACATAGCCGTATCCTTTAATGTTTTGCCTAATAAATGATACTACAGATGATATGTTTTTTAATGAAAACAATATATAAATGTGAAATAGAAACATCATATTAATGGACTTTTTGGTCTAGTGTGTGAATACTAAATTCTTATATAAATTCTTATAATGAATTATAAAGACTTCTGACATCTTTAACTGATTTTTTTTTGGAGATATTTGAGCTGGTCCAATTTGTGAGCTTTTAAGAATGTTAATGGAACTGTTATGTAAAATAAAAGGGGTGCCCTAAAAAACAACTTGTTAAAAGCATTCAAACATTCTCGCTCTTCATGCATTATTTACAAGAATAAGAAAAGGACACACTACAGTCCCTAGGGGCAGATGTGCATAGCATGTGGTAAGTCCCAGATTTCATTGTAATCCAAACACCAACACAACCCCATCTGTCCTTTTTTAGCTAAAACCCTTCTAAAAGTTTTAAATCCGAACCAGGATTTAAAAAAAGTTTAGGTAATGTACCTGCAATTATTACAAACATATTGACAAACAAAAACTGATGGTCAGGTGAAAAATGGCTGCTAATAATTGATTGTACATTAACTGCAATTATTAATAGCCATTTACCACCTAGAGTAAGAGTAACACCTAGAATAAGTAAGTATGTACACCTTTTAATGAAAATATATGAAAAATAAAAATTTTGGACACAACTTCTTCTTGTTCCATTATCTATTTTCTCCATTTACCATATAGATGGACTTTGTAGTCTTACAGTTACAGACTGTAGTACATGTGTTTTTTTAGTCCCCTGTTGCTTCTCTGTTCTCTATTGATCAGGTGCATCACAGAACAGGTATAATTTGGGTGGTGTATTATGAGGAGTCTAAACAGGATCCAAAGATGCAGCGACAAATAATCAATCAAAATGTTTATTAAAGCACAAGGGCTCAAATAAGGAATAATTAAAGGAGCAAATGTAAATAATAGCGATGGAAAAACTACAGCGCTGTAAATCCTGTGAATCAGTTGCGCCACCACTGAATGACTTCACGTTCTGAGCGCAGGATTTAGGAACTTGCAACGCTGAGGAGCGGGCAGGGCATGCGGCGTTTGGGGATGTCGAATACAGTCCGGAAAGAGCCAAGAAAGAAAGTAGGAGGGGAATACGGCGTACTTCTGTAGACGATCGTGACTTAAAACATGAAGCCCTGGTGTTTGGAAAGAGGTAAAACAAATACACAGATTAATAACCGCATGAAAGCTCCAATACCGAGGCGCAGCTTACCCTAACCAACCTTTTACCATACGGCCTCCTGATCGTACCTATCCTGCCACTCGACTGCCCCTATAACCGTGAGTGGATCCACACGTCACGGTAACGCTGCCGATGTCTAGCAAGGACCCAGAAAAGTGACGGTGCGACGCCTACTGCTGGGTAGAGCGTCCTTAAATAAGGAGTATGCAGCTGAGGGTGACTGCTGTCAATTACCTGTTCTGCTATTTAAAGCCTGGGTGTTTTTGTTTTTGTAAGACCTACGCTGTTGGGACATGGCATGAGGTCCGCCAGCAGCCGCAGGCCTCCTAATAGTACCTCCCCCTCTAGGGACAGCTCCTGAGGTCCCAAGACCAGCGGCCCGATCCCTGCGGAATTCACAAATAAGATCTGGATCTAGGATATGGTAGGCTGGCACCCATGAACGTTCCTCGCGACCAAACCCCTCCCAATCCACCAAGTATTGGGTGCTGCCTTGCATCTTCCTGATGTCCAGAATGCGGTTTACTGTATAGGATTTGGTTTACTGGCTGACGCGAAGGGCAGGAGGGGCATGGGGAGGGTTAGCTGTTTTGCACAAAAAGGGTCAAAGTTGGAAAACACGAAAGGTTGGGTGTACCTTCATTCTAGGAGATCCAAACTGTAAGTCACTGGGTTAATTTGTCTTACCACCTTGAAGGGACCTACTAATCTGGGTGCCAGCTGGGGGGTGCCTCTGATGGGCAAGTCCTTAGTGGACACCAGCACCCGTTGACCTGGGCGGAATATGTGAAGTGTTCTCCTGCAATTTGCAGTATGCTTCAAGGATTGTTGGACAGCGAGGAGGGTTTTTTTGTGCTGTCCGATTTGCTGTTGGGTGGAGGGAACAGCCACGGCTTAATCCTGATCCGGATAAAGGGAAGTAGGGTACCTAAACTGTGCCTTAAACAGTGACATACCCAAGGCTGTGTGATGCAATGCTATGTGGGCAAATTGTGCCCACATCAGCTTATTAAGCTTATCTGCTTATGTGCCCCAAGCAGCAGGATTACCCGCGGTAAAACACCTTAGCATCTTGTTTAGGTCTTGGATCACGCGTTCAGATTGCTCATTAGATTCTGGGTGATCGACTGAAAACCGATCGACTATGACAAGGACCACTGTGAACCCCTTGGATCTGGGTCCGGCGCAACTGTCGGAGCAATCTCTGACCACTTGTAAAATCCCCCAAGTGATCTATGCCAATATTTTCTTGGATGGAATTATAGTCTTTGGTTCTTGGTTAATTGGATTGACTTCCTATTGTCTGGATAAAGCATCGGGTTTACCATTCTTTGAACCAGGCCTGTACGACAGCGTGAACTGAAATCGACTAAAAAATAACGACCACCACGCTTGATGTGCTTTCAAGCGTTTGGCTTGCTGGATGAATGATAAATTCTTGTGTTTGGCACCCTCCAGCCAGTGTCGCCATTCTTCGAGGGCCAGCTTGATGGCTAGTTTACATTCCGCTGGTGTAAGACGGTGGGAAAAGAAGGCGCAGGGGTGAAGGTTCTTTTTAGGACCTGTTCTCTGGGACATGACCCAGCCTACTCCCACCTCTGAGGCATCCACCTCCACAATAAACAGTTTCTCTGGGTCAGGCAATTGTAACACAGGAGCTGAGGTAAGAAGGACCTTAAGTCTTTTAAATGCCTGCTGGGCCTTGTCCGACCATTTGAAAGGGCCTTTGCCGGTTACAGCCATTAAAGGAGTGGCAACAGAACTGAAGTCTCGAATAAATCGTCTAAAAAAATTGGCAAAACCTAAGAACCTTTGTACTAGTCGAACCGAACTGGGGGTGGTCAATCCACCACTGAATGGATCTTGGTGGGATCCATCTGGAGAGAATTGTGGGACACGATAAAAGCTAAAATCGGCATGGATGTAGCATGAAACACTGAATTCACCAGTTTGACAAATAAATGGTGTTTGAGCAGGAGCTGAAGAACCTTCATGACATGGCCAATGTGTTTTTGGAAAGACCTATTAAAGTTCAAGATGTCATCCAAATACACTAATGCGTAGTGGTCGAGGGCTTCACGCAACACCTCATTGATAAATCTTTGGAATACGGCTGGTAAGGGCATGACTAGGTATTCATAATGCCCTGTAGGGGTGATAAAGGCAGTTTTCCATTCATCCCCTTGTCTAATGCGAGGGGTTTAGACAAGGTTATACACGCCGTGCAGGTCGAGTTTGGTAAAAATTGATGCCTGTAATGGCATTAAGCCCACGGTAGTCAATACACGGTTGCAGTGAGCCATCCTTCTTGCTGACAAAGAAGAACCCTGCTCCCGCTAGGGAGGAGGAAGGACGAATAAACCCTTGTTGAAGTGCCTCACGTATATATTTTTCCATTGCTAACTCTTCCGGCGCTGACAGGGAGAATAGGTGACCCCTAGAAGAGGAAGTGCCTTGCAGAAGGTTGATGGCACAGTCGAAGGGTCTGTGAGGTGGTAAAACCCACGATTGAACCTTTCTGAACCCCTGGCTCAGGTCATGTTCGACTGAGGGCACACCAGTTAGGTTGGATGCAACTCCCACTGTGGTGTTTTCCAGAGTTAAATTGGGTGGCAACAAACATGCGCTCTGCTCCCACAATGCGGTTTCCCAATCTAATGCTTGACTGGACATTAGCGAGATAAGGTAAGCTACCATGATACATTCCGTTGGGAACCGGGAGGGTTGCTGTTCAAATATTGGTGTGCACTGGAGCAAAAAACCCCGACAGTTACGAGGATCCTCTGAGAACCGATCGGGTGAAGGGAGAAGAGGTCTAGAGTCTAAACAGGATCCAAAGATGCAGAGACAAATAATCAATCAAAATGTTTAATAAAGCACAAGGGCTCAAATGAGGAATAAATTAAAAGAGCAAAAGTAAATAATAGCGATGGCAAAACTGCAGTGCTGTTTAAAACTAGAAATAATAACACCGTCGGTGTGAGCCTCGAACCACGGCCGTGCACATGACAGACGACCTGTAATTCAGTTTTGCCATCGCTGAATGACTTCACTTTCCGAGCGCAGGATTTAGGAACGTGCAGAGCTGAGGAGCAGGCGGGGCATGCGGCATTCGGGGATGCTGAATACAGTCCGGAAAGAGCTGAGAGAGAAAGTAGGAGGGGAATACAGCGTACTTTCTAATCGCGCTGTCTGTAGACGATGGTGACTTAAAACATGATGCGCTGGTTTCTGGAGAGCGGTAAAACAAAAACACAGATTTATAACCGCATGAAAGCTAAAATATCGAGGCGCAGCTCAACTGCCCCTATTACAGCGAATGGATTCACACATCACAATAACGCTGCTGATGATTATCGAGGACCCAGAAAAGTGATGGTGCAACGCCTACTGCTGGGTAGAGCGTGCTTAAATATGTTAAGGGGTTACAGAACCACAAACCAGAATACGCACGGAAAAGGTACAAACCAGGAACTGCGCAAAGGACAGTTTATTGCACACAGCGTAGTGATGATCACCCGTCAGTCAATCAACAGGTACATCAAGGTCCAAAAAATAATATATCCACAAATATCAACAGGTCCAGGAAGAGCAGGAACAACAAAGGATAACGCTATTTAGCACTAGTATCGGGTAAGCAAACAACGAGGCTCTCACAAAGAACTCAGTGAAAAATGGAACTTAAATAGTGTAGTAAATGGTGTGATAGGGAACAGGTGAGCACGGCGATTGAAAGTGACGTCACTGTAGTAGCGCTAGTGGCCAAGAGAGGGCGCCAAAACGTAACAAAATAAGGAGTATGCACTGGGGATACAGGTTCGAGTCCTGTGTCTGTGTGGGTTTTCTCAGGGTTTTCCGTTTTTCTTCCACAGTCCAAAAACAGGAATTCAAGGGGAAATGGCTGGTCTAATTTGTCTTTATATAATGTCCGTGTGACTGAGTGTTTGCCAAAAGAAAGGTTGGCATTCTGTCCTGAGTTTATTAGACCAGTGCTTAAAACGTTGTCTTTGGATTGGAAAGTCCTGCTCAACCCTAGTACAAGATTAAGTGGACAATGGATAATGAGATGAGATGCTTATTACTATTATTTTGAAGATGCCCCTTGCGAAGAAGAGTGCCCAGCCACATGTCCGGCACAGACAAAGATGAGCCTTTGCTTTCGAACCAAGGCCGCGCTTAGTTTCTCTCCAGCATTAGTATTGCTTAAGGTGTAAGATCATCTCAGCATACCATGGCCCGTCCAGCTCAACCCAGCGGACCAGAAGAGGGACGTGTATGACGAAAAGCTGTTAGGGCCTCCACCAGGCCCAAAGAAGCAGCTTTGCACCATGAACCACCCCTAAGGGCACCTGAAACAGTGCCTGTCCAGCCTCGACGTTTCGGGAATGGCAGCGAATAGCCGCTGCACAATCTTATTCCACTTCCCAGTGTTCCAGTGCCCAAACATGGGGGTGGAGCACGCTTTAGCATACCTAAGTGCTATGGCCAGTGTGCACAAAACACCAACATGTGTAATAAAAGTTTATTCACACCCGAAACATTCAAACATGAATTTCACAACCCTGCTTATTCAGCTTCCCAGTTCCCAGCATTACCTGGCAACCCAGCCCTATGCCGCCATTTCCAAAACTTACCAACCTGTGGCATATTATCTGGTCGCCAGAGGCTGCCATTTTAAAGTCTCACGGGTTAGCCAGGCACCACCTGATCGCAGCATACAAAAAGAGTGACCACCTCTTCGTCATATGGGTTTGCCTCACACAGGAACTCCATCTCTAAGCAGAGACTGTCACTCGGAGCCATTTTGACATTGTACTCTGTTGGAAGGCTGCCGATCCCTACAGGTTTAACTGTATCTCTGCGTCCTGGGCGTTCTTCCAGGGATTCTCACTAAAACAGATCTGTTCAGCAGCGAGTTGGGCAACGTGATCACAACCAAGGTAGCATACTCTGTGTTAAGTGTCGCTGTGCAGAGCTAAGAGCGCACAAACGTGCACCTCAGTCTGTACACACACACATATTCTACCCCTGCCTGATTAATCTTTTCTGGCTTAGACATCACTGTGAAATGTATATGAGTTGTCAAGATATCCCCACAGGTGGATCTCAAAACAAGAGGATGAAAGAGGACGAATGGTTATGTCCTTTACCACAGCTCTCAATCTTCGATAAGAGAGAGATCCACCAAGCGCCCTGCTTGCGGCACAGAAGCAGTGTACAGTCACTGATTAGAGCACACTCACAGGTGTTCTATAGACACGTTTGAGGAAGAGGGGGGGCGCCTTACCAATATGGAGGAAAGAAACATTTGAGAGACGACTCATGATAACAAAAAAATAAAATTTGCCCAAAAATCTCATTAATATAATTTCTAACACTGGTATTGAAGAAACACTTTAAAGTTAAAATGTGGGCTATTAAACATTAGGACACTGTCATCAAAATCAGCTCTAGTTTAAGAATTAATTACTGATAACTTCCTAAACGCCCTCCGCCTCACAGAATCCTGGACTAGAACAAATGAATCCTTAGCATTAAATGAAGCTTCTCCACCTGGCTATAGTTATATTTAACTTATATTTAGGCCCATATACAATGTTTATTATTGAATTTGGTGAATTTCTTTCCAATTTAGTGGTTTCCTCAGATAAGGCATTAACAATTGATGATGATTTTAATGTTCACTATGTAAACACTCAGAACTCTTTTGTAAACACTCTTTTGACTCGATCCTCGATTCCATGGGTGTCACTCAAAATGTGGTTGGTCCCACACATCGCTGTAAACATACATTAGACTTAATTTTGTCACACGGCATTAACACTAATTACGTAACTATTGTTCCACAAAGTGAGGTCATCTCCATTATCAAATAACATGTGACTTAGAAATAATTATTGATCTGCATGATTATTCCCTTTACTGTTGCATCATTCATACAACATTTACCTGAATTAAACTTTTATCCAGTATCAGAACCAGAAGAACTTTAGAACACAGCTGATTACCTTAAACATCCACTTAACTAAAAAGAATTAAAGATAAAAGACTTGTTGCATGGTACAACGATTAAACTCGCTCCCTAAAGCAAACCACCAGATCCATAGAGCATAAATGGAGACAAACTAAATCAGAAGTATTTAGGATTGCATGGAAAGACATCATGACTCAGTATAAACACACGCTTAATGCAGCTAAAACTAAATATCATTCTGAACTAATAGAGAACAACAAAAACAACCACAAGTTCCTCTTTAGTACCATTGCCTAACTAACTCAGAGTGCTGCTGAATTGGATTCACAGGTTCACACACAGTTCAGCAGCAATGACTTTATGAATTTTTTTACGATTAAAATTATGAAAGCATAAGGTTTCATCACGTAATGCATCGTGTAATGTAATCAGTAACCAACACTCACCAGTTACTTAAAAAAACTAATTTTAAAGACAATAATATAGTACAAGAGTTAAATATATTTAACCCCATATCTAAATTAATTGAATATTCAAAAACAACATTCTGTCTGTTAGACTCAATACCTACAAATCTGCTTAAATACCTCCTCCCACAATTACAGCTCCTTTATTAAATATAATAAATAAATATAATAAATTCATTCCTTCAAATAGATTATGTCCCCATAAACCTAAAATGTGCAATCATTAAATCACTATTTAAAAAACCCAACTTGGATTCTCTAATTCTATCCAATACTGGCCAATATCTCATCTTCATTTTCTCTCAAAAATCTTATAGAAAAATGTGTTAAACCAACTAAATAGCCATCTTCCATCTAATAACATTCATGAAGTTTATCATTCAGGTTTCAGGTCTCACCATAGCACTGAAACAGCATCAATAAAAGTTGTTAATGATTTATTATTGTTCTCTGATGATAACCAGATCTCTTTCCTTGTCCTATTATATCTTAGTACAGCATTTGACATTATAGACCAAAGCATCTTACTGGATAGATAAAAAAACACAGTGGGCATTGCAGGATCTGCACTTCAGTGGTTTAAATCCTATCTGACAGAGCGATATCACTTGTGTTAACAATGAATGTACTGACCTTGCAAGAGTAAACTATAGGGTTCCACAAGGGTCAGTTCTGAGACCACTCCTATTTGCTCTTTATATGCTCCCACTGGGTTCAATTATTTGTAAGTGTCACAGGGTGGAAAGTATGATGAGGACTGGAGACAGGAGTTTGACACACGAAACTGGCTTTTATTTCACGACCCAACACGACTACAAACAGAATCTCGAGCATTCACAGTTCTTGCGGTAGCCGTGCTGGGTCCTCCGTCTCACCAGCTCCGTGGTC
>JAOUQT010336656.1:0-13093 GCA_025769995.1 Xyliphius kryptos | reverse complement strand
CCCCCCCCCCCCCCCCCCCAGTAGTTTAGCTGCCTTGTGTTGCTTCTTTGCCACACTATTTTGCTCTCAAATTTTAAAAATTGCTAGAGTAACAAAAAATGACTGTGCCTAAAATGACTGGAGCTCCCCTGGAGGCATTGCTTGTGAGTGAACAAAATTCAGGAATGACACTTTTAGTTTCCATCTGCTAAAATCTATCACCTACTTTTAAAACTTTAATCCATTTAGGCTATTTTATTAATCTAAAACTTTGTAATCACAGTTAATGTTTCTGAATATGGCATTTTACCATGCCCAAACAGGATTTGCCAGAGCAGTCAAAGCAGGATTTTAATAACAAACTACAAAGTTCATGCTGGCATGTAAAACATCTGACAGGTTTAAAAATTGTTGACTTCTTAGTATACTTGCTTGTACTGCAGCAAAGACATTCTCTGTATTTAAGTCTTCCTCCTAAATCATTGCACAGAAAACAGACAGGCCCCGGAAACCCAATACCTACCTAACCCACTTTCCTGGCTCCTTCTCTTATTCATAATTTCATGTTTAATTGTAGCTTTGTCATCAACAGTCATAAAAATAATTATATAGTAAGTAAATTAAGTATATTTGATGTTTTATTTTAACAGCTAAGTGTAGTTAATTGTTAATGAAAATGATGACATAATTCCACATAAATCCATTATAATAAATCCATGTTGTATGTACGTAAAAAGGAATGTTTTACAAACTGTGCTTACAAGTGGAGATGATGTTCAAATTATATTCAGAAACCATATGGGCCAATTAAATACAAATGCAAATTAGTTTTACAAGCTAAAGCCAAGCCTCATTTATGGATCTTCTAGCTGTGAAGTAGATCCTAGTATGAAGTGTGTAATAAAAGCTTCTACTTGTTCAGTAGGTCGTGCTGACTAGATTATAGTATCAATTTTCTTTTGCCAGACTGTTCTTATATAGAAAATTAGACTGTATGTGCAGGAGTAGATATTTCTCCTGTCTGCTAAGACTAGAAATATAGTCCATATTTATAGTAGCAAATGAGTAAGTTGGGATATATTAACTCTTTTTAATCTCCAAGGCATGAATTGCGCTCTTTCCCTGTGTTTGTTTTGTTTTTAGTTAATTTAACTTGTGTTTTGTTCCGGTTTCATCCCATTTTAGTCAATTAACTGTTCTGTATTGTTACTGGTTCTCCTTGTGTCACGTGTCAGATTATAAACTTTTGATTCATATTCTCTCTGTTTTCCGTGTCCCTGTGCTGTATTGTTGATTTTGTGTTTTTGTGTGACGCATGACAGTGCCCCGTTTTTGTATTCCGTGTTGTTTGGCCGTTTATAATGAACGCTTTTTCGTGAACCAGGTTGCCAGGTTAATCTCTGCTTAGCTAGGGTGAGCACTCGTTCGGGTTACGGCGTGCTACCGTCACATGAATAGGACACAGCTACTTTTAATATGCTGATTAAATACATGCACACAAAAGGTGCTAATAAACATTAATAAGCACAAAGAATAAAGCTTAATTTTAACTACATGAAAAAGCTTAACTGTGCGTATTAGGTCTATTCATTTATTCATGCATTATCTTCTGCTTAATCCTCTACGAGGGTTGCAGGGGGCTTCAGGTGAGAATATCTCAGGCGCTGGGCAGACACACCCAGGACAAGGAAACAACCTATCGCTGGGCACATTCACTCATATAGCCAAACACACACTATATGGGGTAAATTAGAGCATTTAATTTACCTTGAATCCATGTTTTTGGACTGTGGGAGGAAACCAAGAACCCAAGAAACTCTACCCAGATTCAAACCGGGTGAGATTGAGATTATGCATCGATGAGATTGTGCTACCCACCTACTAGGTTACAGTGTTTAAATCAACTAAAATTACTCTGGACTCAATCATGTGTTTTTTTTTTACCCTGGTGCATTATAATTCTGTTAAAAATTTGTTTTGTTTTTGTTGCAAATTATGTTATTGCTCCTTAATTTGTGTATTTTGCACTTAAGATATGGTGGTAAAGCAATTTCCATGATTTTATTTACAGACTTCCACATACTGTCAAAAACATGATTAATGCAACATTTAATTAATTCATTATCTTCCACTTAACCCTCTATTAGGGTTGTGTTGGGGTTCCTCATGCCCCTCATGGGGAGAATATCTCGGGCACTGGTCACATATACCCAGGACAGGGTGCCAATCCATCTTGGGATTAATGCAACATTTTTTTGTAAAATGTACTGCACTGGACTCAAAACAGAAAAAAACTAAAAGCTTTGTATTTTTATCCCAAATAAAAATACTGTATTAAATTTATCTAACAGGTCTTTGTTTATTACCAAATCAACATACTGTTAACACAATTTCCAACAATTCATTTTTATTACCATTAATATGTATTATCTATCTATAATTCTATCTTCTATAATGTTTCCTTCTGCACTGCAAAAATTGCAACTAACATAACTTGTGTGGCTCCATTTGAGAAAGCCTAATGCATGATTCTTACATTTTTAATACAAAAAAAATATTTGTTTTCTTATGCCCATGAAGCCAATAGTTTTATACAAGATGAACACAGGATGAATATATAGAATACATAAATTTTGTGGTTAAAAACATAAATAGTCATGTTGGCATTCTTTAACGTTACTGTTTAAGTCATACTAGGAATATACGGAAGATATGCCATTGTTTTCAGGATGCACAAACAACACATGTTTTAGCATGTCACTAAAAATAGGGTGCAACATGGGTGGTGAGCGTTCATTGGAAACTTGGAGTAAGCCTACATCCTATAGAGTCAAACGAACACAATTAAAAACAACAACAAATAATCCTTCTCCAGGAAAAAAGAGAGCACCTTGTAATAACTCAATGAAACTCAGATGTCAAGTAAAACTGATCGAGTAGGAAAGGCACAGAGAAGCAGTTTTCTAGACATTTACCCCAACTCTTCGAAAGTTCTAATGGCAATAAAAATGTAGTGGATAAGCAGAATGGCCACAGGTGGTTAAGAACTTTTAATCCAACTGAAAAGTTGCTGCATTAAAACCAAAGTTTTGTATTGCATGCAGTTTGGAGGTGCCAGATTCCATAATACAGTGATTCACAACTTTAACTTTTATTTACTCAGGATTAAATTTGTGAACATAGCCTAGTACTAGTGTTTCAGTTATGTCCTGTCAGCTTCAAATAAAGAAAAAAGTGCAGAAAACTGACTTTGGGTTTGTTGAATACAATATCACAAAAGAAGTTAAAGGTGCAGAAACAGAATTTCAAGAAACTGATTCCATGGAAAGGATCACTTAAGGCAAAACACTGGAATGACACCGACATGGGTGTGGGCCAGGCCAGTGACAGAAACGTATGCATTATGAGCAGTCGTAGGTTTGTGGTTACTGACAAAGCTCTGTGGATACGATTAAGGAATGAAACCTGGACTTCTGTTGCAGTCCTGGAGGATCGACTGATCGGACTTATATAAATTTTATGGGTTTGGTTTTGTTGAGAAAGGAGGCCTGATCTCTGGATGGTCTGTGCATTGCTTTTGGTGCTGCCCAGTCACTCGTAAAGGATGGGTTCTCCGCTGGGCCTAGGTCTCCATCAAAATGGAGTTTTTTATTGCCACTGACAATTCGGCTTGCTCTTTGGGGATTCAGGCTTCGAACTCTGTGAAGCTGCTTTGTGACACCTGTTGTAAAAAGCCCTTTGTATATAAACTTTAACTTGGTTAAGGAACCAGCCTTGCAGCTTGAACGTCCCAGGTACAATTTCTGGTCCCACCAAATTCTATGGCTGAAGTGCTTTAGAGCAAGGCACCTTACCCCAATTGCTCTCAGAGTGCACAAGGCTATACAAGGCAAGTATACAAGGCTGCCCACCGCTCCGTGCATGTGTGCTCTCTTTACCAGTGTGTGTGTTTATTTGTGTGCATTTCACTGCATGAGTGGGTTTAATGTGGAGGACATATTTTGCTGTGTATAAAAGCATAGTAGGCAAATAGATCACCATCACATGCAGCACACCTGCAGCCTCAGTGAATCTAGTTGGAACTGGCAATGTGAGCATGGTTATTTCTGCCAACAAAAGTGCAGGTCTGTCTTGATCCAGGGTTGAGAACTGGTTTGAAGAGCATAGTGGAGAGACAACCAGCATATCAGCCTGAATTAGAGGTTAAGAGTATGTGAGTACTGGCTCTGTCTGCTGAATCCTGTCTGCTGAAGTTTCTGACTGATTTTGTTCTTAAGAAAGTAAATGGGTTTTGGACATTGTTATTTCCAGACCTATGACTGATTATATTTTTTCTGTTATTTGACACTTGTTGTTTGTAATATCATCACTGACATGAATTAGGAAATGCATCCATGTGTTGACGGCAAGTATGGAAGAGCGGTATGTAGTGCAGTGAATCATCCGGAAATTAGGAAAGTCCACACAGAACCCTATGAAATGTTGACAACAGCAAGATCACAAACCTTCCAATGTTACAAATGCTTCAAGGACAGCAGAAATGATGTTAATAAAAACAAACAAGGTGGTCGACCAAATATAATTATGACGAATAATTAGACGCTTTATCATGACAATCTGTCTAACGGATTTAAAAAGACTCTCTCTAAATGTACCTTTTCCTAAATGAAACACCCCATACACCTGTTGACTTTTTCTTCTTCCAAATGAAAAAAAAATTTTGAAGGGCATTTGTTATGCATCACTGGAAGACATTAAAAATGTGCAATTGTTGCAATGAAATCAGTCACAAAGGAAGGATGCGTTCAAGCATGGAAACACAGCAGCCAGGAGTTTATAGATAGCCAAGGAAAGTACTTTGAGAAATTGTAAGGTAAGTTTTAGTTATTTGCTGCTGGCTGCCTATTTTACATCAACCCAGTCCAGGCACTTTTGGGCCAGCCCTTGTAACGTAGTGATTTATGTTTGTGAGCTTGTGTAAGGAAGGGCTGAGAAAAAGTAAATGGCAAAATGAATTTCCTTTCAGGTTGGTATTTGATGTTTGAAATGTAGTAATTTACTACAAGCAGCAATGATTCCTATATGTTTAATATATTGCACACCAAAATGCTTATGTAGCCATCATGTATTCCCAGTATTATTACTTATCTCTTTTTTCCAGGCATAACAGAGTCTCACTTATGGCTTTATAGGACAGTCAAAGCCATGGCACTTTATTTCTGGCACATCTCCAATATCATTTGTAGATAAAACCTACTGGATTGCATTAGCAGCATGCATCATTGAATCACTGTTTATTCATTTAAATTAGTTTGAAATGTGTTTCACTAGCAACCAAAAAATTAGCTGGTTTGAAAGGTTCTTGTTCTTTTCAGCTCTTTAATATATATGCAGGAGTTCATATATAATGATGTGAGGGTATACATATATAATTGCCATAGCAAAAGGAACTTTTTTCCTAATGTCCCAGCCACTTGTATTTTATTTATATATATATATCATTCATTCATTAGTTTCCGCTTATTCCATTATGAGGGTCGCGAGGGGGGTCCCCATGCCCATCCAGGGGAGAACGTCTCGTGCACTGGGCAGATACACCCAGGACAGGGCGCCAATCCTTTTCTGGGCACACACTCACGCACACAACCACACACTCATACACCCACTATACAGGGCAATTTAGAGCACTCAATTTACCTTGCATCCATGTTTTTGGGATGTGGAAGGGAACCGGAGAACCCAGAGGAAACCCACGCAGACACAGGGAGAACATGGAAACTGCGCTGAGAGGCGAACGTGCTAACCACTAAGCCACTAAGCCCATGTAACATATGTTTTATGTCAAATTAAATCAAACTATTTAATACAAAAATAAAATTAGGATTGTGTTGCATATTTATATTGCTTCACTCACTGAATGTCACAGGGTCGCCAAAACCCTGCCAAGCTAAATTTTATGGGTTTTTTTTTTAATAATATGCAGTAATTGTAATAAAGTCTATAGTTTAGCTTAACATACTCATGGGGCCAGCCTGTTAATATAAATTTGTCCATATTATGATCTTCTCCGTTGTATTACAGTCATGTCCATCTAATTTTGTTCAGTGACAAAAATCGCTTGGAGCAAGGTTGTCTTTTGAATGTGTTCCACTTTTTGCAGTTCACAAAACATAAAAGTTTATTGATAGTGAAGGTGGCCATGTGAATATTGTACAAATAAATATTTTATTTTACTATTATTTAAACGGATGGGAGAGAGAGCTTTTTCTTTTAGAGCGCCACGATTGTGGAATGCTTTGCCTGATATCATTAAAAGTGCTCCTACTTTGGACTGTTTTAAAAAGTTACTTAAAACTATTTTTTTTTCTTGAACTTTTATTTGTTTTTATTTTTTAATTTTTATTTTTATTCTATATGTAGTGCTTTGAGTTTTTAGAAAAGCGCATTATAAGTGTAAATTTATTATTAATATTATTATTATTAATGCCTCTATGGCTTTTTTGAGTTGAACCTTCAGTTCTCTATGTGCATGCTTAAGCTCTGTCCTGTCACCATCTCTGAACACCCTTTTATTTTGGTTAAGGGGGTCTTTAATATTGCTGATAATCATGGGCTTATTGTTGGAAAATTATTTAACAGTCTTTGTGGAAACAGCAATGCAAAAGTTTATATAGCATATTGTTCAGTGTGTGTCAGCTCATCAATACCTTCTCCATGTTGTTTCGAAGCAATCCTGGAGGGCTTCTTCTGCCTCAGGAGACCAGACTCTGAAAGAGCCTGGGGTGGTGGCCTGCCTCAGTACCAGTGGTTTGGAGGCTGAAGGAAAACCAGATTGTGGTCGGATTTCCCCAGCGGCAGTAGAGTTGCCCTGTATGTGTCCTTTGCCTTAGCATATAGCACGTCAAAAGTGTTGTTTTTTGTGGTGGAACAGTTTACAAATTGGTGGAATGCAGGAAGAGTGGAATCCAGTGTGACTTCTGTTGTGACATTAATGTGTAATGTCAGTCCACCACCTTTCTGTTTGCTGCTTTGCTTCTCTGTCCACTCACAACATAGTGTAGCTGGTTAGCTCCACGTTAGGGTATGGACCACTGCTGGTTAGCCATGTCTCTGTAAAGCACATCAGACTGTACTCTCTGTAGCACTTCTGATTTTCACCAGTCCTGTCAGCATGTCGGTTTTGTTGTTTAGCGAGTTGACTATCGATGGAACAGTGGGTTTATACCTCCATCGTTTCTCCGTCTGCTTAGCCTTTAGCTTAACTCTGGCTCTGCAGCCTCGATACTTCCACATCCATTCGTCTGGTATAGCATTAACAAGAATAAAACACATGTTCTTTGTTGCCCCGCTTATTTAAGTTATACACATCCATACGATATATTAATCAAATACACACCAGAATTATGTACAGGCATGAAAACTACAACAGAAAGTAAAATAACGTAGAAAAAATGACAATATTACAGAGCTACTGGAGAGGCTGGAGCTTGCGTTGGCACTGAAAGGAACCCTCTTTTGACATGGCTACAGTCAGTTTACTCATTCTGAACTTTAATAATCCAGACAAACCGAAACAAATCACAGATGAACAAAAGGAACATCTATATTTAGTTAAAGTCATATATTTGTATATTATACAGAAAACTGTGTGCTTTTTCGCCGCAGGTGTGGATTCAGGTGGAGTCATCGTCAGTAAGCAGGGTGAGGCAGAAACGAAACTGGATTGTAAAACTTCCGAAGATGAAGAGAGGATTTACCGGATCTCTGCACCATGTAAATTACACAGACCCACTCCAAAACCTTCTTAAAAAGTTTTTTTTTTTTTTTTCTTTTGAAATGTGTTCTAGAATAGTGGAAACTAAGAACCAGCTTAGTATAAAATATAATGAAATCTACCAGAGGTGGAATTTATATGTGTCTCAATACTTTTGTCCATGTAAATGAAGTTATTTTGGTATTTTGTCTCTCAGCTGAACCTGCACTCCTCCACGTTGCAACAGTGTATTATTAGTGGGGCTGGACTTGATAAGGAACCAAAGAACGTGTTCTTCATCAACAAAGCTAACGGCTACATCGATGTGATTCAGGAAACTGGCTACGAGGCAAGACAAAAATTTGAAGTGAGTGTTTTGATTTTTTATTTTTATTTTTGGACTGTGTCTTGGTCACAGGTTTAACCCACAGACCGAGGTGAGGTTACTCAGTGGGGTGATGCTAATGACTGACTGTGTTCTGTTCCAGCTCTGGTTTAGCTGTCCAGATGAAAACCAAACCTTTCAAAAGTTCATAATGGAGATTTCCATAGAGGAACTTTACGAGCCGTATTTCACTAAAGCCGTTCACTACGTCAATGTGGATGAAGCAGTGCAGCAAGGTAAAGGACACTGCGCAGATCGATCCACCACCTGAAGTCATTTTAACCATAACACTCATTATAATGTTCACTTTTTTTATTCTATTCTCATCAGTTTCTATCTTAAAAATTCTAAATAGTTCCAATTTCTAGCTTCTGATTGGCCAAGCCACATTAGACCATGCAGTTTATTAACAGTTAACATCAATACTTTTATACTGGACTGATGTTAGAGTGGCTAGCAAAAGCCAGTTTTACAGTGGCAAGGCTAACAGTTACAAGCCTAGACCCCCAAAGAGCAAGCCGAAGTGACAGTGGCAAAAAAAAAAAAAAAACTGCCCGTTATGATGTTTTTATGGAAGAAACCTTGGGAGGACTAAGGCTCAGTGGAAGACTCATGGACAAAGTCCATTGAGTCCATCCTCCAGAAATGCAATGCTCTCAGTCCAACAGAAATCCAGGTTCCATCCCAAGGTTGTCGTAGCCACAGTGCCATGGACAAAAAGCTGGGGACACCTTAAGATGACACCTCAAAAATATATATATACTGTATATATATATTAAAAAAAAAAAAACATATAAAAAATATAAAACAAATTCAAATTAATATATTATCTTTTAAAAAATCTTAAACTTAAAAAAATGCTTTACCCCAAAATTCTACAACTTCACACAAACATTTAGGGGGAGCTATAACAACTATATGTCTGGTTTAACCTTTCCATTCAGTCAGGCTGCTATGCAAATCAATGCATACGGTAAAAATCATATTAATTCAGGATTTATTAAATGGTTTTAACCTTAAAAACACTTTTCTTTAAAAGTCACACAGTTTACTTCCCACTGTCTTGTTGTCCAACTGATTGCAAGCACTTTGAACCCCGGTATCACCGCTTGCAGCTATATTTATTATATTATTAGAGGGCTTTGAAAAGGAATTGAATAGAATTGAGTTTAAAAGTTGCGCAAATCAAAGATGGTTCCTCTCTCGACCACTCTCTCACCTACAAAAACGGCCCTCGCGCGGCCATTTTATGTCCAATCTCAAAATATGCACAGGTATTTAAGCTTTAAGACAGTGTTTTCGCTTTTGCTCTAGCATGTATACTTTTTGAGTTATGACCGTTTGTTTAAAAAAATAATGGCCGCCGATTTTGGCCAGCTCTCGACCGCGCTCTCACTATGACGTCATTGCAGTACCGATTACAACCGCTGGGAGGGGGAAGGGAGCTGTTTTTAGGCAGTTTGACTTTTTTGGCCATAACTTTGGAACCGTTACAGCTATGAACACAGTTCAAAGTGTGCCACAATCTTCATGGGCTGAGCATTCAAAGCCCTCTCTGTAGTTCTACAGAAATACAGGTCTAGTTATTATTATTATTATCATGTTCATTTAGAGAAGATCAATAAAAGCCGCTTCACTTTATATAAATTAAAACAGTACATTTAAACTAAATGCTCTAGCATTTTTTTCAGGTACTACTTTGGTCAATTTCAACCCCCCCACTGACAGAACATGGGGGAAAAAATATACACTCCGTATTTTGTCTGTGGAACCTGAACCCGTCAACGCCCAATTCTTCGTGAAAAACTATGACATTTCGTTCCGTGGCTGTCTGGATTACGAGGTATGTGTCCATCCCGTCTCTGAACGTTGTCACTGTTGCCAACATAGAAGTGAGAATTAATTTAAAACTGTAACTGTGTTTTAATTCAGGAAACTAAAAAGATTACAATCACGGTGGAAGCTGTGGAGGAAAACACGAAGTCCAGCAGCACAGCAACAGTTATCATCAATCTGGTGGATAACAATGATCACCGTCCAGAAGATTTGAGAGTCTTGGTGGGTCTGAACCACTTTTATAAAGGGATAGTACCTAAACATACCTCATGTTTTATACTTTCACTGTCCATTGTACCGTGTAGCTCTGCTTCCCCTTTACTCTGTTCTCTGATGATCAGCACCATGGACAGCGCAGGAATCATTGGGGTGGTGGATGATTCTCAGTACCGCAGTCACTCTGACATGGTGGTGCAGGTGTGTGAGTGTGTGTTTGTGTGTGTTGGTGCTGCTGGAGTTTAAAGCCTGTATCCACTGACTGTACGCTCTGTTACACACATCCAGCTTATTGCGCCACCTTGTGGATGTAGAATCAGAGACTATTGAGTAGATGATTATTCTTGGTCCAGCAGTGACACTGAGCTGTAGCAATAACACACCACCACATCAGTGCTGAGAATCATCCCCCACCCGAATAATACCTGCTCTGTGAGGGTCCTGATTAGCAGACGACGGATTAAAGGAAACTTGTATATGTTACTGAGGAGGTGTTCCTCATAAAATAGTCGGTGAGTGTAATTTATATTCAGCACATTACAAAAAAAATTGATTAACATTTTTATTTCCTTTTTGCTGAACTACAGGGCAGTGGAATTGTGAAAAAGGGAGAAGTAAATTCTGTCATCTACACGTTCCATGTTAGAGATCAGGACTCTCGAGGTTCTTCAGCCTGGAGAGCAAAGTATTTACTGTCCGGTGAAAAAGCTGACCACTTCAGGATTGATACAGATCCCATGAGTAACCAGGGCAACATGTATCTCGCAAAGGTGACGGCAATATTACTTTTTTTAGCTTTATTTTATAATTTGCATTCTGGTTTGTTTTACTTTAGTGTATTACAATTTTAAAGCAAAGGGTTTTTCCAAAACAAACAGGATGCAAAAAAGAAAGAAAGCAACTTTACATTTACTTTATTAATCTGTTAAACTAAGATGTTCTCCTGTAGACATGTTGGTTAGACATCCACATATTTTTGCCCTGTTATTCTTTCTTAAAACTTAGTTTTATTCCGATCAGACTGAGTCCATGTGTTTATTTTGCAGCCGCTGTACTATGAGAGCATCGGAGGGTTGAGTTTGACTCTGAAGGTGAAGAATGAGCTGCTCTTTTTTTCCTGCTGGGTTCGGAGTCGTAAGGTTGGAGAATTATGGGACGTTGATTACTCCACCAGCAGTTCCAGATCAGCTATAAAACCTTTATTATTAAACGTCAATGTGGAGTACGTTAACGACCCGCCCCAGTTTGAAAGCCCTGTTGAACACATCAACGTCCCTGAAAACACGGAGGTGGGTCACAGCCTGTTTACCTTCAGGGCTACGGATCAGGATCAGGATCCCACCAGGCCTCTGAGGTAGAGTCCAGCATCACACAATCTTTCAGCGTGTTCACATGTGGGTTACACAGGGTAACCTAACCAAGGCATGTTTGGATTTCAGTGGAACCTTACTAAAAACCAAACCTACCTTCGGGTTAACCTGTTTTTCTGGTTTTTGCTCTTTGAAATAAAATGGAGATTATTTGTAGGTGCATTTGACTTGACTTTCTTGTACAATAACATAACGTTAATGTATGTAATCCCGGTTCTCTGAAACATGGAGAGCTCCAGCTATGAAAGAGACATCTGTCCTGACCTTATACACAAGCCTCCAATAGCATCAAGTCTGGCATTACAGACAAGTGCGCACATCCAATGATTGATGGCCACCACGCCTCCTTTTAGCAGCTATATAAGGACGACGGCACTCCCAGCATCCCAGAACGTAATCGCTTCTTGTTTGGGAAGCGGGGGGCGCTTCATGGATCTCTCCACTCAATGTTTTAGACAACCGGGGCTACAAAGAGTAACCTCATGTTCTCTGTTCTATCTTATTTCAAGATCCACCTATGGGAGATCTGTAGAACTCCTCGATTGCTCTGTATAGGCTCACAGTGAGACCTGTCACCAGGACATATGGTCTCCTGGTTATGGTGTTGCCTGACACAAAACGGAGGGTGAAAAGGCCCAATATGGTAAAATGTGGTATGTGGTCTGAGCAAAATACGTGACCATAAAAATCTCACTAAAAAGACCAAGCAGTTTTTCGGCACAAATGCTGAGTTTGGCCTGAGAGTGATCTCAGGTTAGAAGCGAATCGAATGCATGAGGGGTAAGCTGAGAATGCATGTAGGTCACTGACACTCTTAACAGAGGCTAGCAAAGGGGCTGACTTGAACGACAGAAGCTTTTAAGTGACATCCCCTAATGGCTCAAAGGGGGGCTGACACCGTGTCTTCAGCGCCAGTGAGAGATCTCAATTCGGGATGAACCGCTTTACAACGAACAAGAAACGACAAACACCCGTCATTAATTTTCCAATGAGCGGGTGGCACCCCATGGTTGCATGGTCAAGGCAGATATGGTATGCCGTGATGGCCACTAAATAGACTTTAATGACTTTAATTAGAAAAAGAGTCAGAGTTGAGCAAGAACATCGACAGTGGTGTGTTTTCATTGTGTTTTGAAAAAAAATGGGACAGTGGGTGTTTTCCTGCAAAGCAAAAAAGATCTATGCCACAGCCTTTCCACTACATGGGGGGTGTAGAGACCACTCCCTTCACAGAGGGTTCCACCACGACAAGAGGACTGCAGACAGTTTAGTGAAGGTATTGAATAGAAGTCACGCTGTCTGCATGAGATGCAGCGGTTGCAATAAGCGAATGTAAACTGAGCAAGCTGGGAGCACTGCGGTCCTTAATATATATAGATGCTGGAAGGAGGCATGGCGGCCATCAAGCATTGGACGCACACTTCCATCATGCTTTTGTATGAGGTCCAGACAGATGACCCTCCCATACGTGGACCTCGAAATGATATGATGAAAGAGAACTATGATGTGTCTCTGTGTCTCAGGTACTTTAAAGACGGAGACGTTAATAACTGG